>NDXB01009601.1:64706-157596 GCA_002631895.1 Agapornis roseicollis
CCCCCCCCCCCAAACCATGGCTGCAAGTGCAGCCTTTACAGCAAGCCCATCTCCAGATGCTTATTCACACCTGAACTGAGGTTGCGAACAGCTTGTGGCTGGGTGTTTGTTCATGATGTGTCCCTAAATGTATTTCTGTACTTTGAAGTTTATTTACTGTAGGAGATAGTTGTTTATTCTGGTAATGCCAATGCTGCCTTTGTGGTGTTTAGTGTTTCCCTTGGTTTTCTTTGTTGGAACTTAAAGCCAAACAAATCAAATGTGATGAAAATGAATGTAACTTTGGGTTATTAAACACAAGCCCTGCTGGCCTTTCCCTCACTGACCCTGCACTGAGAAACCAGCTGGTCCTGGACTTGTCTTAAAGCACAGTTTGGAGACGTGGTCAGATTGATGCAGTCCTCACAAGTTCTTTTGGTTGCTGTTCTTATTTTACTGCCCTTTGAATTTTAAAGGTCTTTATTTTTGTCTCAGTAAGACAATGGTAAAGCAGAGCTGGGAAAACTGTAGGTCTCATAAGGTAATAGCAGATTTGTGGGCTTTTTTTGTGTTCTCATGTATAATTGAGTCAATTCCAGGTAAACCCTGAATTAACCCATGTGAAATGTTTACCGGTCGATGCTTTCAAAGCTGATGCATACTGTTTTAAACATGTTTGCAGTAACTTCTGCACTAATGAAAGAACAGCCTGAACAAAACAGTTAAAGGAATTTCTGAGCTTAAGCTGCCTGCTATTTATTTTAGCAGCATGGGATATTTCAGCAGCATTTTCACTTTGTATTGGAGAGCCAACAACTTCATAGCATCTCCAATGCAGCTGTAGTTACTGTTTGTATTGGATGCTGAAAAACGTCAGGATGTGTTTTGTGCATGTTGTTGTTCTGTCTGGAAGCTGTTCTGCTTTCTGTGAAAGATGGGTTCTTCTGTCCAAGTTCTCTTTTACACAGTGTTTGTTCAGAAGTGGAATAAATAAGTTTGATGCATGAGAAATGTATTTCTGCAGACAGAGAGGATGCTACAGTGGGGGCTGCTGTTGCCTAACAAACTAAATCATTTTAGGGGTCTAAACTAAATCATTTCAGGGGTCAGAAGCTCAGTGTAGATGTAGTAAAAGCAGCCAAGAGCAGCTCAGCTGAACAGTGCGTTTATGGGAACTTACTGTAACCAGTGGGTTGTGTGCTGAAGGGTCACGATCGACATACAGGATGCTGAGGCACTCACTCAGGTGGCAAATGTAACATCACAGTAGGTCAGCAAAATAGCCCATCAAGGCAGCTTTCCCAAATTAAATATATGTGGAAAATACGGTTTGCGGCTAAGTGGTGCTGATAGTTGTGGAGTATTTGAAATGCACCGCTTGTAATCTCTCTTCCTACTTCTTTTAGCTCTGAATAACCAAAAAAAAAAATGGAGCTTTAATCACCACAGCTGTATTCTTTCTTGGTGATTTCAGCATTTCATTAAGCAGTGATTACTACTCTCCAATTATGCATTCATTNTCTTTTAGCTTTGAATAACCAAAAAAAAAAAATGGAGCTTTAATCACCACAGCTGTATTCTTTCTTGGTGATTTCAGCATTTCATTAAGCAGTGATTACTACTCTCCAATTATGCATTCATTTATCTTAGTGATGCATTTACAGTCAGAGATAGTGTTGGTTTATTGGATTTGGCTGATGCCTAGCAATTTCAGCAGATGGTTTTTTCTTGCCATGTAAGAACATGCAAGAAAGCGGCAGAGAGGGTTTGAGAGCCTTGGCATTGCTTGTGATGATAATCTTACCTGATTTTTCTTGAAGGAAAGGGGAAAATGCAAGGGGTTTTGTCCCTTGGGACCTCTAGAACTTCTGTTCAAGGTCCGTCTCCAGGCTTTGTGTTGTCTGGATTTTAGGGGTTTGTGGTACCCCCTCTTCTAGGTGCAGGGGACTAAGCAGTGTCAGGGGCTGATCTGGAATCTTGTAGTTAGAATGGGGTTTTCCCTGTCTTCATGAGCTGGCAGTTTCACAAATGAATTAAAAGATCATTTTTCCTTAAGGGAAGTGGGGGAAAAGGAGAAGAGGAGGGATGGTGCAGGGGGAAATGGGGTTAAAGAGTGATTTTTGTTTTGGTACTTCTATGTTGTTCTTCCCAGTATGAGTAAGAGGGAGGTGAAAAGGATCTCAATACTGTTAAAAGCTGCTTTTGTTAGGCAGACATTAGGATAGAATGTTTTCTATCCCAGGTTTCAATCTGGGTAGGCACGGGTGGCCTGGGAGGTGGAATGCTTGGTGGCAGGGATGTAGGGTTGTTGATGACCCACCTTTGCTTTGCTTCTGTTTGTCTCGTGGGTTTTGTTTGTAGGTTTTAAGATGATGTATGGGATTTGTTTCCATATTGAACAGCATGCAAATAGAGTTTCTAGTTCATTACAAACCTGAAATAGGCTGCTTTGCCTTGTGCTGCTGCAGAGGGGATTGAGTGTTGCTGCTGTCTCTTAGTACTGCAAATGTCAAGCTTTCACCTTGCTGGTAAAGGCTGGCATAAACGTGTGTGCTCTGAGATGATGTGATTTAATTTTTCTTGAGGCAACAGCATCAGCTCTGTGAGAGACAAATCTCATTGTACACTTAAGTCTTGTTTCACTGAGCATTGGGGAACACTGTGTATGTTTAAAACATGGGAACTACCCGCATCCCTCATGTGTACTTTGCTTGAGAGGACTTGAGGCAAAAGGCATATAAATGCATGCAGTTATTACTTTATTACGGGAGGAAAAATATACCCATTTATGTGATTTTTATCTATTTTTTTACTTCCATGTGGACCAGTCATTAAAGACTATTCTGTTCTCTGTACCTACATCACTTTTTTCTCTTTGTACACTTTATATTCTATTTTTACAAAATGGCAAGATAATTGTTATCCTCAAAAGCAATGCAACTGTGACATTATAAGCATAATTAATAAAATAATTTATTGGAAGTAATACAAGAAAGTCTTTTACCAATATTTAATGTATAGTAAATTGTAAGTAAGAATATACTTAAAGTTCCTTTGTGCTTCTTGTTATTGTGATATGGTTCTCCAGCAGCAGTCATCTCCATCATTTGATGTGAAGACTGAAGTGGCTAGATAACATGTATTTATTTGAGTCCATTTGAAATGAAATTCTCATTCTAAGTTTTCCATCCCTTGTTCTGTGCAGTGGACTGCAATTCAAGTCCTCACTGTCGGAAAGTTTAATCTCCAGTTTATTGTTCTCTCTGAGCCTGGAAGATATGAACGGAAACAAGACCTAAAGAATGTGAGAAGAAATAGTTAAGAATATAAAACCCCCCTTACACGAGGCAAAAGCATTGATGAATGGGTTTTTGAAGAGGGAGGTGTTTAATCTGTAGATATCTTTGATATGCGTTTGATGCTGTTTGGTATTCTTGCTTAGGAATCTCTTCTCTTGGTCACCTGAGGAGTTGTGTTGTGGAGGTTGGATTAGGAAGTGCAGATGATTTTGCTGGTCTCATGGGGGATTTATTTCTAGAGCCCATCCTGCTGAGGCAGTGAGATGGGAGCCTGCTGCTCTTTGAATGTATGTTGTGACTGGAGGCCTCTTGAAAGGTGCTGGTTACATGGTTTGCTTTTAAACAGTGAAATGCAGATTTATGGTAAAACATGCTTTGGAGTAGAAGCATTACTGCCTTGCACTCCATATTACCTTCGTGTTTATGCAGCAGGGTTCTTGGGCTGTTTGTTGTGTCTTTCCATTGAATAACCCTAATGCAGTGCCAGCATTCCCAAGAGCTGGTCAGAGGAGCTTGGCAGAGTGGTGTGTATTCTGAGCAGACTTTGTTTACTGTCGGCTTTCTTCCCACTTCCCTGGGGATGCTGTCAGCCTCTGTTTTAGCTTGAACATCTAGATCTGGGAGAGAAGTGGTTCTGGATTATCAAATGAAACACAGGAGGGTGAATATGGGATGCAGATCCAGGATGTGCTGGTCACTCCTGTTCTGCTTTATCATCTGACACTGATGTTGGTCATAGAAGCACAGCTCTGGTCTTAATGAAGGCTTAGATCCTCAGTGATGTTTCACTTAACCAACAGATGGTACTGCTCCCAAACTTAGTTAAAACAAACTGCCACTACTGCTTGTGAAATGCCAGTACCCTTGAGTCAACACTGATTTTATTCAGTTTCTCATTCATGCTAATGAAAATGCTGGAGGACTCACTCTGAATTATCTTGAAATATCTATGATACTCTAAGCAAGTTCTGCTTATATCGTGTCTGAGCTGTACCATGGAATTACTGTGCAGGGTTGTGCTGAACAAATTTGCCTTCTGAGTTTCTTCAAAATACCTAATAGGTTTTTCTCTTCAGTTGTGAGGGGGTTAGAGATAAAAGGACGGGGTTTGTATGTTGATGGTTTCTGTATGTTCTCCTTGCCAGATCTGCGCTCTTCTAAGTATAAACCTTGAAACAGTAAAATAACCTGGCTCTGTCCAAGATGAAAATGTTTTCATTATGCTGGGGAGCAACTAAATGTAACCTTGTGAGCTTTCTGGAGCCAGGGCCTTGCTCTGTGTTCATCTGAAGTGCTGTGCATGCCTGTGATTTCATAGCAGTGACAACTTAGAGCCTGCTTGGGTGAGCTGTGTCCATGCAGCCTTGTGGGAATGAGCTCAAAGGGAGCTTGTGGGGTGAAGGTCCAAGCCAGGCCAAGCTCACACCACATCTGCGTGTGCTCCTTAGTTGGTTACAAGCTTAATTCAAGCAGGCATCTTTTTAAACAATGAAGTAAATCGTTCAAAGCATTTGAAATGTTTTTTTAAGCTAATACTCTGCCAGTGAAATGTGGAATATCTTTGTACAGCACTTATTCTGCTGCCAAATGTTGTTATAAGATCATCTGTTTATAAATGATGATGCCTTCACTTTTCACCTTCCCGCTTATTTGTACCTTTGAAAACATTTATTCAAGCATTGCTACTGCTTCTTATCTCTGTGTGGTTATAGATCATTAAATCCCAGCCCTTCTTAATACAGTATAAATGCTAATCTTGGCAAGTATTGTGTCTACTTTTATTTAGTAATTGAACTCTGCCCTGCTTTCTTCCTTCAGAGTGAGCATCACCTTTTATATTGTAGTGGACTTTTATTAATTGTATGGAGAGTGTATTAATGTGGAACACAAATACCATACGCCCTGCAGTATCTCGAGTGCTTTGTTGTGATAGTGGATCCATCCTGGTCCGGTTCCGTTATGAAGTACTGGGATGTGGGATTTACATGGCTGTTGTCCCTTGGGGGTGCACTGCAATGAGGTGTGGCTCTGGTGCAATCCCAGTCAGCAGAAGAGCAAATTAAAGGAAATATGCTGCCAAAAGCCCTTCTGTTGGCCTGGAAAGAAGCATGAAACGGGACCATACGCTCTGTAGCGTCTTCCTGGGAGAGGATTCTTTGGCACAATGTGATGTGACTTAGGAGAATGACCACCTCTGCAGGATGCTGCTCATTGTCATGGGGTGATACTGAATGGTTAGACAGGGCCTGATGTCTGCTGTGGACTGCAAAATTAATCTCTATCAGAACTTGGGTGGTGCCTCTGAAAGAGAAGTTACAACCTTTAAATGCTGAAAACTCCCTTGAAGTGAACTGAGAATAAACTAATAGATCACTGCTTTCTCTTTGGCTTCAAGTGGTAACTTTGCAGTGGTTGTTCATGTGAACAAGTTTCCTTGGTAGTGCACTATTAACTCTTAAAACCCCAGCAAGAGCAATTTAACGGCAGCGTTGTCTCCTCAACTACTCTTCATCTGAAATGCCTAGGTTGACAAGGCACCCAGTGCTCAGCACTGCAGCAAGGCAGATTGACTGACTGCAGGCTACACAGTGTCCAGAAATACTTGTTTTCCAAAATATTCCTGCTTACTTTGGCTCTGATTATTTGGGCACAGTGCAAGGAGTGAAAGTGTCCCATTTCCCAGAGCTGGCATCCTTCATTTAATTGTTTGACACTGACTTGTCATGGAGATTTCTTTCTTTCCATGTGCTGTACTGCTATTGCTGTGTGGTGATGCAGGTGCTTGAAAGAATACTGGGCATGGAAACTGAGGTAGTTTGCAGGGTGTCTTTCTTGAGGACATCCTTCCTTTGGTTTTGAATGGATATGTTTTTCATCCTTGCTCCAACACTACTGTTCTTGTAAGGGATATAATTCTCATTGGCTTCTGGACATGGTGAAGGTTTGGAAGCTGGAATTGTGTATCATGGGGTTGAATGGATTTCCCAGTTTGCATATGGATGGAGTTGTATGTTGAAGTCCCTGGCACAAGAGTCACACAATTCTTTTTCTATCCTTATTGTTTCCATTTGGTTACTTGCTGCAGCAGAAATAACAGTGCACCCGTTTCCTGTGGTTCTGTTACAGAAATCAAGAGTCTTGCATCAAAATCAGGATTCCCCATGCACCAAAGTACAGAAGACTCTTAAGCTAAATGTGATACAGTTCTGGTGACCTGAGGTAGGCTGTCTATCAAGTCTATCTACCAAGATATTGGTAGCTCTTTTAATAGTTATAGATGGATCTGCTTGACAGAGAAGCAGAGCTCTAGTTGAAAGTATGGGATGTGTAGGAGCTTTGAGCTGAAAGAGGCATGTTTGATACTGTTGTAGTGGTTTCTTTCTTTGTTCCTTATTTTTCCTCCTCCATTTTGCTTTTAATGGCAGTGAGATTTGCCCTTCCTTGACTGACATTCTCACACTCTATCCATAGCATTCTATCAGTGCAGGGGATGACCAAGCCTTTCTGAGCTCTACAGCCTTGATGCCGTTCCATGTTTCCTTCTGGGAAAGCTGTCATGGCTCCTGGTCAAAGCTGGGGTTCCCTGCGAGAACAACTCCTTGACCCTTTGTACTTTGTACAGTATCTGCCTGGCAGGCGGACTCTGGAGCCAGTGTATGGAATGCGTGTCTAATGCCTTCCACTTGGACCTCAGTCCCATTCCATAATGTTAGCTTTAATTGGCTGCTTTTAAACTTTCATGTACAATTTGGCTGTACACGGTGAATTACCACCCTCTTCGCCTTTTCCTAAGAGCAAGAAACTAGAATCCAGACCGTGCTTTCTCTTGCTGCCTTTTACTGTTGCTCTTGAGCTCTTTTAGAGACAGCACTGGCGGGGAGTGCTTCTGTCAGAGGGTAGAAACGAGTGTGTTTTTCTCCTGTGATCTCCCAAAGATGTACCTTTAAACATTGCTTTGTATTTTTGGGTTGACTTCTGCATTGGAAAGATTAAAAAGAATTAGTGTTTCTTGTCCAGTTTAATATCTGTCTCCTAACTCTTAGTGTGGCTTGGTATATCCAGTGGGTCCTCCAAGAGAGTTTCAGGTTTTTCATGTGATACATGAAAATACATTAATAATACATAATACAAAAATACATTAATTTACTTGTTTGTGCATAAGAGATGTTCTGGACAGAACCAGTTGTATAATGAGGTTTGTCTTTGCTATGTAAGAATGCCTTTGTTTGAACTTCTGAAGCATCCGAATGTATAGCATGGTCAGAATGATGGTCTCTGCTGTTCACAGGTTTCATCTTGGCTGAAGTACTTGAGCAGAGCATCAGCAGAAGCTGTTTTTGAGGAAGGGTTAGTTTAGTTCCGTGAGGAAAAGTAAGTTGTGCTGTGTACAAAACAAATGGTGCAGCTCAGGCCAGTGATGAGTCTCTGTTCGTACTTGGTATGAGACAGTAAAACAAAGCCTGCCTTTATCCTCCCTCCGCACCGCTGCTCAGCTCATGTTTCGGCTTTTCCTTTCCTCTCCCTCTCTGACATGGGCCCTGTCTGTCTTTCCTTTGCTAAGCAGACAGCAGCTCTCCACACTAGTTTTAATCTCCACAAGGTGTCCAGTGGCTGATGATGCAAATGTGTTGCATCAACAAAGAGGGCTGATGGCTGGGGCATTCCAGGTGGGATGGTTTTGGTCCAGGAGCCGTGTGTTGTGGCCACCGGTGCCTTGCTCCACAGTGGGGCTGCTTTGGGCTGGAGGCTGCATTTCACTGACTCCTGTTGTGTGCCTCCCTCTTCCCCAAGACGTTGTGGCCGGGAGCCTCATGGCTTGAGATGAAAGAGCCTGTTGTCTTGTTGAATTATCTCCTCCCTGTCTATGGTTAAAGCAAAGCTGGCAGGTAAAAAAGCTCCAGTAAAACAAAAGCTCCGTTATAGTAACATCTTAGGCTAGATTAGAGTGAAACTGAAAGAACGAGCTAATGTTGTTTTACATTTTAGATTGTTCATTTACCTGTAGTCCGTTGGCACTTGGCAATGGAACTGAGCTTGTTGTGTTCAACTTCAGATGAATTTGTGGGCACCAGTGGGATCGAAGCCACAGAAATCTGTTCACTGAACTAAATATTTCCCCTTTTAGTAAATACTCATGATTTATCCCCCCACCCTTTCAGATTAAAAATTGTGAATTAAAAATATGACGTCTTAAAATAATATGCATTTGTAATCATGGATATTGAGTCACCAGAAGCATATTCTCCTCTTAGGCTTTTTGAGAGAGAAACTGTTTTGAAAACTAAACCTGAACACCTTCAATCTTTCAATACTCTAGTATTAAAGCTAATGACTTCAGTGACTGAAGTGCATGGAACTCGTGACCCTTTCGGCTTGCTGAAAGTATAGCTGATGCTTTTTAAAACGGATTTAAGAACTTCCTCATGGCAGCTGAACTTCTTGAATCCCCATAAAAATCTGCTTAGCTCCCATAGTTTAGCCTTGCAGCACTGGTTTTATTGTCCAAAAAAGCCCTAGCAGAAATTGATTTATAAGCAAGCTGTTCCATGGCCGTGCCTGCGGGTTGGGTAGGATGTTCCTGTTGTAGCCTGGCTTCCTTCACAGCATAAAGCTTTCAGGCATCTCCTCCATCGTGTCCATTAGGCTCTTACAACCAGGTACTTCCAGTCCCTGACTCTTCCCCAGTTTAATAAAGGCAAGGTGGGGTCATTTGTTGATCTCTACCTGAATGCACCATTAACCATTACAAGAGGGGAAATTAGGGCTTGGGTTTGGTGTCATTTTTTTTTCCTCCCCCCTCTTTCCTTTTTGTCCATCTTATTTCTGATGCAAAGGCAGTTCTGTCGCCAGCCAGTCCCGCGTGCGGGGCCGCTCCCCCCCGCCACAAAACAATGAGCACATTCAGGCACAACTCGTGTTTTCAGTTATTAAAAAGCGGAGCCGTCTGTCTCTGCCTGTGACTTTAATCTTTAAGCCTTTATTCCCTGTACCCCCCACCCCCTCTTTCTTTCCCCAACCTTTTGTTTGTGAAGTGCAGAGCTACAGGATATGTGGGCCTGGAGTTTCTGAATGTATTGTACATTCCCCTGGCAATTACAGATGTTTATAACCCTGACAGATGTTATTTCAGTATTGTGGAGGGTGAAGAGAAAACTGAAGAATGCTTTTTTCTTTGCCCTAGCAGTCTAGTTTCATCTTGGGGGGGGGGGGGACCCCCAAAAGAAAAAAAAACCACCCCCCAAAACCTCCCAANAACTGAAGAATGCTTTTTTCTTTGCCCTAGCAGTCTAGTTTCATCTTGGGGGGGGGGGGGACACCCAACAGAAAAAAAAACCAACCCCCAAAACCTCTCAATTTCTTTTCCTTTTCAGCATCTTTTCAGCATCCTCTGATGGAACAAGTCTGAGATCTGGGCATGAATCATCCCATTGCCTACCATAACTCTTCTGTTGCGTGTACTGTTGTAAAAAGCATCGTAGTACTGGATTTTAGTAAAAACCAGGCTCCTTGGTGTGGGGTCTGTGACCTTTCGATGCTTTATTTCAAAGCCAAAGGCAAAGTAACTCAAGGCTTGAAATGCCTAAAGAGTAGAATCAGTTGAATCTATTTCCAGCTTTTCATGAAACAGGGTTTTCTTTATTGTAGGATGGTCTAGAATGTGGTGGATTGGGCATTTACTTTTGGAGTGGTGATGTGCAGAATTGTTTAAGAAACAATTTCTTCCTTAGGCTCATAGAAATATGCTCTTGATCGGTGCTGGATTTAAGATCAGATTCTTAGTGGTGTTTGTTGAGGCATCTAAAGCTGCAGGTGCACTAGAGACTGGATGTCCTTGAATTGGCAGAGGTGGAGAGAAGAGAATCTAGTAGGGAATCTCTGATTGAGGTGTTACTTGGGGTTGGTTTTGGGGGTCCCTGTGCATTTGGTGGTGTCCAGGGTAGTTGAATTTAGGTAGGGGAAAGCTTAATGGAGTTGCAAATTTCAAGGAAGCTTGGCACTACTCTGAGGTACAACTTCCATAGCTATTCCTGTTCTCTGACTGCGTGCAGGCTGCTCTTTTACAGGTGGTGTGCATTTGGAGTTGTGTGTCTAAGTGTATACTCAGGTCTGCCTATAGCTGTTTTGTATGACTGCTGAAGAAACCTTTTTGTTAGATTGGTCAGCCAAAGATATGGCAGAAGAATGAACAAGAATTTGCAGTGAGATACCTTTGGCGAGGCAGGACTTCAAGAAGTTAACACAAAAGATAGCAAATAAAGGTTTTACTGTCATGTAATGTTAAACTGATCAAATACACTTAAATTCTAACATGTTCCAAGCTGCTTATAATTGAGTAATTCTCCTGAGCACCCAGAGGGAGGCAATAGATGCTCTGTAGTAATGATTTTCCTGTCTTTTGGGAGGGGGAAAAAAGCCCAACTAGTTGGTCCTTTAGCACAGCATGGTTTTCATGTCCTGAACTAATCAAGTGCTCCTGTTGTGTATTGCTTGTGTCAGGGTTTCTGAGATGTGCTGTTTCTCTCTGCATTAGAACATGGGCAGGGATGCGATCAAATCCTGGATGTGTGAATGTAACAATACCATCTTGGGAGAATTTCAGGTGAACTTGAAATGTTGATGAGCTGAGTGTGAAACAGCACTGAAAGAGAATAGGGTTTACCCGAACTTTGTAGTTATTCTGTAGTTATTCTGGTGCTCCTTGGAGTCTAGCACTTTATGTTAACAGTGTGTTCGTATGCATGCAGAAGTAGGAACACTTCCATTAGGAAACATTTCAGTTGTGCTGTTCCTGGAAAACAGTGTGTGGAGTTGTCTGAAAAGCTAACACAGAAGCTGGTTTGAAGGAGAAGGGATGTGTGTAGGTGCTGTTTGCTTGTTTAGGTACTGCTCTCCCTGAAACAACCTCAGAGACTATCAAGTTATTCCGGTCTTTAATGCACTGCTTTTGTCTCTCTATTACAGACCTGGCTTTGTAGGACTGTAAGCATGTTTATAGGACTTCGCAGGACTTACCACTTCTACATAGTGGTAAGCCTCTAAAGGTATAGCCTGCTGTAGGCTTAAGCCTTTGGTTCCTGCTTCCTGTAGGGAAGTAACAGAAATTTCCATGCCTGTTGGTACTGCAGAGGCTCTCACTATTTATATCTCAGCAGTCAGGTGCAGCATTCCTGAGGCTGCAAATAGTCTGTCTCTGCCTGGCGTGAAGTGAGGCTTCAGAGGTAAAGCAGAAGACTCCAGGTGTGTGGCAGAACTGGGGATGAGCTCATGTCCTCATTCATGCAGGTTCAGTGCCTTTTTAATTCTTCAGATGCTTGATTCCTTTTGTGCTGCTTAGCCACTGTTCTCTCTTTCTGGTCTTGGAAACAGCTTCAAAGACAATGTCTGTCTGCACTCAGAGATGGAGAGGGAGGGTGGTCATATTTGGTGTAACATAATTAGCATTATCACATGTAAATATGTGTTTTGTCTTTGAAACTTGATGGCGGATATTGTAGAGAGCAAATGTAAAGCTGGTACAAGCCAAGACTATAAAAAGGTCTGTGCTGGGGTTTATCTTGTTTCTTCTGACCTGTTTGCTTTTCAGTGTTTGCTCTAAAGACTTTATGGACCTTCAGGGACCGTTTACGGTCACTGTGTAAGGCCCAAGTGTAGTATTATGTTTAATACTTCAGAGCAGTGCAAAACCACATGTGGCCTTGATACGAAAGCAAAACAGCTCTGAGAAGCTTGGCACTTGAATTAGTCACTCATTGGGCCATAGGAGAGCTTACTGGGACCTTGAGCACACGCTATCAGCTGAGGAGGTCAGAGTGGGGTATCCATCTTCTGTTTAGCACCTTTCTTTTCTCTGAAGCACAAACACATAATGTTGATTTACTGTACAGCTCATTGCCACGCTGTTGCAGAAACCTTGTTTTATGGACTCAGCTCTATACAGAAGGAACAGGGCACTTCATTGTGTACCTTGAAGTCTGGGTCTGATAGGAATCAGTGGAGTTACAGGTGCTATTTCCCCATGTCATTTGTGACCCGAGAAACCTGACATGGCTTTTTCCTGTGGTGTTTTATAGTCTGGGTGCCACATTATGGAACGGAACCTTCTCATGCGAGGTGCAGGACAGGCACATAGTACAAAAATAAGAAGGTTTCAACTGTTGTATCAGCCCTGTGGCTTTCTTCTTTGCTTTGTTTTGCTTTCACATGGATGAAATACCCATTTTTTTCCCCCCACTGTATACCATGGGTTGTACTCCAGAGGCGATGAGCAGCGTAATGATGTTCAGTCTAAAATGTTGGGTAACTTTTACCCTAGTTTTGTGCAGTATCCTTAGTATTTAACGTTCCAGCTTTTTGTATGCATCTGTATACAGCTACTTATGAATGACACCTTAAAAAGTTAATGTTTGCTAATTAATGCACAATTTATGCACTTTAGACTCGAAGCCAAGGCAGAAATCAGTGCAGCTGAAATACCATGGAGCTGTTTAGTTCAGCAAATGCGGACTTTTATTGTAGCAGTCATCTGTGTCTACTCAAAGTGACGGTTGCTTTTCAAGATAGGTAGGCTTTTTAAACCCTACCACAGCCAATGTTTCCAGCCTTAAAATAAGTAGAGGGCTCTTTTGGACTCTGTCCAGTTCGTGCCTTGTCAGTGTGCAAATGCAGATCAAGTAATAGGTAGTATTACAGGAAAGGGCTTGGATGCATATGGTGGAAGGATGTAATCTCTCACTTGATGCTTTACCTCCTTTTCTTACCTGTGCTGTGTATTACATGGCATTTCTTGTTACAAGGCAGGGGGTTTTACCCTGTCCCTCACTGTCTGTAGGAAAATATTCTTATTTGTGATGATTTTCTGTTTTTGTTCAGGAATGTTTTGAGGAACAGGAATTGAAATGCCAGACCCTAGTAGTTACCCATCTCATTTGCTACATCATCTTTCAAAGCAGTCAACATGAACATTTCAGAGGCTCAAAGCAAGAATGAAGTGTCGCTTGGTTTGCATTTCATCCTGATGCCTCTTACACAGGATAAAACTAGAAATGTATTATAAAGGATGAAACTTCATCCAGCTGGTTGTAGCTTTGAAAATCTTAATTGTGGCAATATCAAATCTGTGTTTTCATTTGTCTGGAGCCAGACAGTGTCAGCAGCACTGAGTTTGGGGTGGTTGTGCAATTTACAGTTTCATAATTGATTGTGCCCTTAGAGATGTTTTATTTCCCTTCTCTTGCTCAGCTTCGTGTGCGCTTGTCATTGTGTGCTGTTAACATGGATTTTTCTTTGTAAATGAAGTTGTATATGAAGAGTGCAGCTGCATTTGTCTTGTTTCCTGGTTTTGAAACTCCTTTACCTTCCAGGTTCCTTTTTCAGAAAGTGATTAGATCTGAATGTAGGATTTGATTCCAGTATTGCATCACATACACAGTGTGATACTTCACCTGTTTTGACTGCTTCTAAACATAAACCAGCTTTGCACTGAACACCATATAATGACTATGTCTTTTCATAACTTTCTAAAGTAATAGTACTAGTATTTGTACAAATAGATTTGTACTTACTGAGTTTCTTCCAACACTTCTTAACAGTACATAGACCGTTTATTCAGCTTTGAGTGAAGACTTGAGGCAGTGTTTCTCACTTCATGTTTCTGGTTATGGTCTTTGAAAACTTAAAGTATTGCTTAATTTGTAGTAAGAATAAAACACTTGGAGACGGGGGCATCCTGGACTTTAAAATAATTGGTCTACATGCAGAGTTGTCCTGCCCAAACCTTGCCTTCCCATAATAATGGGTTACTTAAGCCTAAGATCACCAGGCGTCCTGGAAAATGCACATAGGCAGGTCTTGTTCTATGATCTTGTGGTTTTTAAGTGTTTTCCTTCTTATAGCACTATCTCCTCATAAAATAGGTTAGGTTGGAAGCAACCTCTGGAAGTCATCTGGTTTTACCCCATAAAGGGTCATCTCTTCTTTCCTCAATAAGCAGTCCATTGAATATAAGATTATTCCTGTATGCAATATTGTGATGCATCAACATATAGTAATAAATATGTGGAAGATAGGCCTTAGTTTGTCTTAGTATGACCTTCATGGAGATCTTATCAGCTGTGTTCATGCTACTTCAGAATGGCCAATTGAAGTTATTGACATCCTCTGATCATTATAGGCTTTTCCTCCCTTCAAAGAGCACAGGTTTGTTTTTGGTGTGTAGTTAGAACATATTCCAAGTTCCTTGGATGGCTTGTCAAAGGAGATGATAGAAGGTTTCATTGCCTTTAGCCTCTTCAGGATGATACTGCACAGTGTTCCCTCTGGGTATAAAGTATATTCCAGTTGGATTCTTGCATAAAGCCTTTTGCAAAGGAACTCTCTTACTCCTTACTAGCAATTATCTCTTTCCAGCACTTAGAGTTTGTAGTTGAATACATGTAACTGTAAGGCCAGGTTATTTCATATATAAGAAATGGGCTCCTCTGAATTCTGTCCTTGTGGTCATCCTGCTTCCTCTTTGTAGCAGTCAGTTTAGGAAAGACCTCAGTGGCTGGTTTTGATTTGAAGGGAATTTGTGCAACCAGTGGTTTCTTTATAGATCCAAAATCAACTGTAATATGGCTAATTCTAAGCTTGACTGTGCATTCAGAAAGAAGTCTTGTGTGTGTGGCCAGTCTGGCCCTTGCTATCCAGAGCCTAAAGCTGCTCAGCTCCCTGTGCGCTTACAGCCACTGCAGTCTTCAGGAATGGTGCCTGGGAATGGTGGTGGGATGCCTGAACTCTGTGGGTTCCTGTTCTTTTCAAAGTGTTTCCTAATGAAAGCTGTGGTATCAGTTTTGATCCCCGATTTGCATTGCTCTATAGAGGGTTTCTTCATGTGTAATTCATGTGCTCCAGTTGTGCGCACGGCTCTTTTCCCCTCACACCTCCTATTTCTGCTTCAATTTGGGGGGGATTTCCTATCCCATAAAACATCTTCCTTATTCATCCCAATGCTTCCCCTAAGGTACCTAGCAAAATCCTGTGTGCCTTGTAGCATCTCCCACAGTGTTACTGTATATGAAAGCAGAGAATAATGTAGTTGTTACTGAATAAAGATCCTTAACAAAAAGGGGGGAGTGGAGAGGGGAAGTTTCATACTCCCGGCATGATATAGACAATATTTCCTGAGACAGGAGATAGAAACCTCAAAGAATCTGGGATAAAACATTGATTTTATTATTTCTGTGGAAGGGGGATCGGGGAGGCCGAAGTGCTGGAATAGTCGGGCTTTTTATGCTGCCTGCAGATGAAATTGATTAAACCCTAAAAAACTCGCCTCAGTCCACCCGGTTTATTAATTGAAGAATTTCCTCTTCCCCAGAATGGGAAGTGCACATTAAAACCCAGCTTTGCCCCTGAGTAGCAATGATACTTGAGAACGGTGCATTTTCTACAATCCTATTTTCTCTTCTGCACTGGAGGAAATCCTAACATGGTAAAAAGCCCATTTAAGAGAAAAGGCAAGGTATGTTTAAGGAAGTGCTCTTTCGTTTCCTTGTAAAGCGTGAAATCAAATTATAGCCCATGGCCCACAATTACTTGATTTTTACATTTCAAATTCCATTTTCTGCTTCCTTTTGGTGCCTGTGAACAGGAGTTGCACTGTTTGTGCAAAGTCAGCTAAAAAGATTACCTGAAGCAGGACAGGGCACAGTAGCTTAAAGAAGCCACGAGTCAAATCTGTGCCTGAGGTGGCACAAGCCTCCCTTTGCCCACCCAGGGATGTGATCCACACCCCTGTTCTTCTTTTCACTAGACCATTGTTACTGTTTGGAAGCCAATTGGCTTTATATTGATGGATTTTGGTTGCTCTTAATACCAAGCTGAAATTGTGCTTGCCAAAATAGTAGTACTTGTAAATGCTGTTATGTCCTTGACCTACGTTTGCGTAGCAGCATGTTGGACTAGATGATCTCCAAAGGTCCCTTCCAGCCCTAACAGATCTGTGATTCTTTGACAAGGAAGCCTGGAGAGGGACTTTGGACAAGGGCTTGT
Source organism: Agapornis roseicollis (assembly GCA_002631895.1). Lineage (NCBI taxonomy): Eukaryota > Metazoa > Chordata > Aves > Psittaciformes > Psittacidae > Agapornis > Agapornis roseicollis. The sequence goes on from NDXB01009601.1 coordinate 81,017, forward strand.
ATGAACAGGACAAGGGGAATGGCTTTACCCTGCCAGAGGGGAGATGGAGGTAAGCTCTACTGGAAGGTGTCCTGGCCCGTGGCACAGGTTGGAACTGGATGTGCTTTAAGATTCCTTCCAACACAACCCAGTCTGATTCTATACATTTCTTGAAGAGAAAACAGTTAAGGTGTTGTCTGTTCATTGCAAAGGCTTTGTGGTTCCCCTTTTCAGTAAGGGTGAGATTGTTAGTGCATGGACTTTATAACTGAATGGCTCTACAGGTGGGTACAGTGCACATAAAATAGTAGTAAGCTTTTGGAACTGTTGAAGTAATATGAGAGGCTGAAATGTTTTTGGTTTTCTAGGCCTAATAATATCCTCTTTAACTTAATGTAAATGGCTTTGCTGTACAGCTCTAGCTGCACACAGCTTGGCCTGGGAGCTTGGGGATGTGCATATATGTATAATTTACAAGCATGCAACAGGTTGCACAAACAGGAGGTGTTTTAAGCTCATGTACGTGCAGAACTGCAATGACTTCTGTGATGGTGGTGGGAGGAGAGATGTTATTTAAGACATAACGCTCTGTTGCACAATGAACATGGCTATTACGGTGCTTTACAGTTCTTAAAGGTGCAGCCTGTGGGTTGGTTCCTCAGGTAGTGGTACCCTGTGAACACAGGTGTAACAGGTGGGTTTTACTAATTGTATGCCTTTGTGTAAGGATGTGATGCAGTAGTACGTAAACGTTGCGGAGTTTGTCTACTTAAGCTTCATTGGGCAAAATCAAGTGTGCTTTGCTTGTATGAGCTGTGTGGAAATCAGAGCTGTGTGATGCTCTATGATATGTTTCTAAAGACTGAATCTGATGCAGGGGCTGAAGGTCTGCAGCCTTGGTGCCTAGAACTCTGGTTTGACTAAAGGTTTGAAGATCCTTTAATATAATATATAAATGACACAAGTGCATAGCATGCAGTGGATTTCTCCTAAAGTCTAGAAGTTCATCAAGATACACCTTTTCATTGAGTACTGTTCTTCTGGGTCATCTGTGGTTTCCAGTGTTTGCAGAGGAGCTGAGAAGCTCCATCAGGAACACGAGAGCTGTGGATGATGTGGTCCATGTGGTATTGTTTTGCTCTTCTCTTTGAGAGATGGAGCTGATGGCTGGTTTAGGGAAACAGAGGTGTTGCCTTCTGTGCTTTTAGGACTCGTCATCAAGGATGTCTCTGCTTCAGATGTCTCTGCTTCAGCTGGTCCCGTGCGGAAAGAGTAATCAATTACTTCCCTAAAGGCTGTTCATAATCGGATACTCCCCAAAATCCAGACCCAAGAGTGGGTTGGATGTGACTGTTCAAAGCAAGGGCTTGACTTTGTTTTTCTCTTCCATGTGAGGGTACTTCTGTGCTGCTGCCCCAGGTTTAGCTGGTGCTTCTTGCAGTCTCTTTGTGCTGCTGCTGCTCTTGTGTTTCCCTGGACCTGGCTGGTATCCACATACTCTCTGCTCATGTGTTATCTGTCTGTTTGTTTTTCTTCACCGGGCTATCTACTTTACTTTGTGTTTTCACTGCGGTTTAGCTGCTTATCTTGCATTAGAATTCCCATCTTTCCCCACCCCTTTCTGTTTTCTGATGACAACTGATTTGTTTAATTTGCTTTGCACAGGGCTGTATCTGAGCCGTGTGTCATCACATGAAGGCTATTCTGATAGTTGTCCTTTCACTCTTTTTTTCCCAAGTAAAGTGAGAAATCACAGCTCAGGAGCAATTTTTGTCTTTCTGAATGAATTTGAACATCTCTTTTGTAACTAAAACAGCAAGGAAAAGTTGACACCCAGGTGTTTTTCTGTAGGTATTCAAATAATGTCCCCATAGTTTAACTTTATCATTGGTTCTCTATGGCCTGCTTCAATGCGGGTAACATGGTTTTGATTGCTGTACTTCCTTATGTGCAGGCCTGTTCTTCGCATGTGTCTGCTTCATTCAGAGTGATTTGAGGTCATTTGCCTGCTTTGAGGGCTTGAGGAACACTCATCCCTTCCATATCACAGTTCTTAACTGTGCAGGCCCATATCCTGTCTCCTGTTATATCATAGAATCCCAGACTGAGTTGGAAGGAACCTTAAAGCTCCTCCAGCTCCAACCCCTTCCATGGGCAGGGACCCCTTCCACTGGAGCAGCTTGCCCCAAGCCCCTGTGTCCAACCTGGCCTTGAGCACTGCCAGGGATGGGGCAGCCACAGCTTCTCTGGGCACCCTGTGCCAGCGCCTCAGCACCCTCACAGAGAAGAGCNCAAGCCCCCCAACCTGGCCTTGAGCACTGCCAGGGATGGGGCAGCCACAGCTTCTCTGGGCACCCTGTGCCAGCGCCTCAGCACCCTCACAGAGAAGAGCTTCTGCCTGAGAGCTCAGCTCAAGTGTCCCCTCTGTTATCTAGATGCATTGTTTTACTAGATGTGTGTTTATTCATAATTTGTCTTGATGGTTTGGTTTTAATTCTTCCCATTCATTTTAAGGATGTTGCCTGTGTAGTAAGAATTACTGTCTGGTGTATTTTAATGCAGGCTATATGTGTTTAAGTTTTAAAACCCCACCTTTAAGTAGTTACAGAAGTGTGTGCTTCTGATGAAGTGTCCCACTTAAACTGTTTTCATGCTGTTCCTTCCTCTTGCTTCCTGGCCTTCAGGTCTGTAGCACGTCTAAATCCTATAGGATCATAGACTTTTGTAAGAGAGGTTGGACTCTATGGCCTTTGAAGGTCCCTTGCAACCCAAACTGTTCTATGAATCTGTAATCGCGAGCCTTTTGTCCAGCCCTACTGGTGCTTGTGGTGCAACTTAAGCAAGCTGTAAATGAACACAATTCCTGAAACAACAAAAATTGGAACGCCTTTTGAAGACGTGAAGTTTGTCTTGGAGAGAGATTTTCAGTGACTGGTGGAAATCCTGCAGGAGCTTTGGAGATGTGATTATCCCACTAGTGCTCCAAAGGGTTTAGCGTTCATTGTTGCAAGATGAAAGCTTTGGTAGTCTGAAAACAGTCATTTGTGGCCATAAATCCATGGTTGCTCCCACCCACTCTCCCAGCCGTGCACTCCAACCTCCGAACCGTTTCCTATCCGGAGTTCGTGGGAATTGCAAACAAGGGTAGCTGGTGTCAGAGCAATGGAGAATGCTTAAACAAGAAGCAGGGGGAAGGCTGGAGAGGTCGGAAGAACAAGGAGCAGTTGTATTGATTTCTTGTTCTTCCAATCAAAAGCTGAAGGCGGATATTAAAAGTCCTTGAATTCAGAACGCGGTGTAATTTTTGGCTTCTGTAGCCTTTCCACATGTGGGTTTTGACATGGGATTTTCTGGTAACTCAGCATAAACTTTTACTCTGTGTAAGGTTTCTCAGTGTTGAAATCTGTGCTGTACTTTGGGTATTCAGAGTATCCCCGTTACCTGGAGTGAGACAGGGATATTCTGAATCTAATTAGTAGAAGGCTTGATGTTCATTAAAATCCATCAGAAGCTTCCTTGAAAACCAAGGTAAATCCATGAAACTCGGGTTGCTCCAGTCACAGGTTATGGGATTGTGACAACAGTGATTTGAAAAATAAAATATGAATAATCCATGAGCTTGATGGGTAATTTCAGCCTAAAATTGTGGCAACTTGAAGAGATTGAAGAACTGGATGTGTGTGTGGCTGTGTTATGTATTCAAGTTGTGTAGAGCTGACCTGGGAGTGAATGACAGTGTAGTCATTCTAGTCTAAACAGCAGGATTTAAATTGCTTCTTCCTCACAATTTATTTAGATGAACCTGCTGCTGGGGTTGCACATCTTGTCTTCCTTTCCATCAAATCTTGGGCTCTGAAAGAAGCAAGGGTGTCATTGAGGATTGGATATGATATGGCACATCCTTGGCTCTTACTGGGATTGCTTCAAGCATCCAGTCGTGTGTGTTCCTTGGCTCTACCACATTGCTTAGCTTCTTAAATCATCTTCTTTGAGGCAAATGCTATGTGTGTGGTGCTTTTTTTGCTTAATGTTTTTTCTTTTAAAGGTAGTGGTAACAACCTTAAACTTGTAAGTGTTGATATGGAGGAATATGTAAGCTATCATATGCTTCCATGTTTTTTATGATTCGACGGTAGCATATAACAGCTTAAGTTCCTAAGGTCTTACAGATACTCATACCTAGTTCAATTTGTATTCATATTGCTGGGTATCTCTGCATATCCTAACAGCTCTTACAGAAACTGTTCAAGAAAATGATCCTTAATCTTTTGATGATAATGACTGTGACTTCTCCTCCAGGTGCCCAGATTATTGATCTGATGATGCTGGTGATCGATGTGACAAAAGGGATGCAGACGCAGTCAGCAGAGTGCTTGGTCATTGGGCAGATTGCCTGCCAGAAGATGGTGGTGGTTCTGAACAAAATAGATCTCCTTCCAGAGGGGAAGAGACAAAGTGCCATTGAGAAGATGACAAAGAAAATGCAGAAGACCTTGGAAAATACCAAGTAAGTTGTTGGCAATGTTAACAGTGAGCTTGTAATAGAATGTATAGCAAAAATACTTGACCCACTTTTCCTGTCCAGCGTGCTTCTAAATATGATTATCCAGCAAAGGTGATGGGTGGAAAGATTACCAGAAACTCAAATGCAGCCCTGGATTTGCATCTGCAAATAGCATTTAAAGAGAAATAGTTTCCTGTAACGAAGCTCTTCAGTTTAAAGGGTTGTTTGGAGTTCAGACAGGCTAAAACCGGGGCAGAACATCCATGTTTGGTTTTGGTTTGGTTTTGGTGGGTTTTAGTTTATGGGCTTGCAGCTTTGTTGTGAATTGCAAGTTGCTTTCTCCAGAGATAAGGAAGCAGTAGAGCTCTGCCTTAACTTGGGGGTGAGAAATAGGATTGCCCAAAGTAAGGAGAGCAGAATGCTGGAAGGTTACACCCTATAACATGGCTCTGTGTGGGATGTTGTTTGTCAGTTCTGTTTAGGTAATTAATTGAAGTACATAATGAAGGGCAGGGAGATTCCCGTGTGGAAGTGTTGGTGTTACACAGTGAGAAGGTGCAATATAGACACAGTATTTATTCGGTGGTTACACAAACTGGATTGCAGCTGGCTTTGCCGAGGGGTAGAAGCTGTTAGGTCACATTTTGATTGAAGAATCAAAGGAATAGGTTTTGGTGTACAGAAAAAGAGTTTCAGCAGGACAAGAAAGCAAAGCTTGGTTGGATATGGCAGTTCCTGCTTCTTTATGATATAGCATATTAAGGACTTGAGTAAAAATCATTGTAAGAGACAAGCTAAACTGGGGCTGACTGAAGTACTGCTCTTCTCAGCGCCTTTCAGACTGGTGGGTTTTGAGAGCTTTGATTGCAGCAGATTCAGACCTTTCTGCTGTCCTTGCAGTCTGCCTGCAGCTTCAGGTACTCATCATGTGCCACCTTGCATTTGGCTCCTGTTGTGAAGGTTATGACTCCAGCTCAGCTTATGATTGTTTTAATGACAGTTGAAAACAGCACTTGTCTTTCTCTCTTTCAGGTTCTGCGGGTGCCCTATTGTTGCTGTTGCAGCAAAGCCTGGTGGACCAGAAGCCCCAGAGTCTGAGAATCCTCTAGGTGTTTCTGAATTAATCGAGGTACCTGCTCAAGAGCATCATAACACAAAATAGGCTTGAACTTTGCTTTCAGTCATTTGGAGTGCACTGTATTCATATCTAGAGCTGAGAAACTCTTGCAGTAATGTCAGTGTTAAGGAACCTGGTACTTTAGGGAGTCCTTCTGGTGAATGGAGAACCATAGAATAGTTTGGGTTGGAAGGCACCTGCAAAGCTCATCTAGTCCAAACCCCATGCAATAAGTAGGACCATATTCAACTAGATCAGGTTGAGAAGTTGAGGTTGATGCCCCAAAAGGTTTCAATGCTTTTGAAGAGCTGTTTCTTAAGACATAGCTATCACGCGGTGGTGAAATCAGTTTTAAAGTCGTAAAGGATTGCAAAGCCTAATGAATAGAAAATAGCATTAAAATTCTGCTAAATCCTTGGGAGGTGGTTTATAATTGTACCACAGTTAAGAGAACAGTAAAGATGTGAAGTCAGGAGTGAAAAAGTTACACGTTGGCATCTGTCTTCTTCCTTTGGTGTGTATTATGACCCAGGATGGCACAGGATGGCTAGAGCTCAGCTAGTGAGAAGGTAGCCCATAGCTGGTTTGAGTGCTCATTATTCTGTGTGGCCTCTTGACTCCACTCAAATACTGCTCTGCATTCAAGAGTGATTGATTTCCTCCTGGACTTTTCTTTGGCACACATCACTGTGGTCTTAAGCATTTGGCAAACAGTTATTTTACTTCCAAAAGACCTATAGGAAGTGTAGAGGTGACTTTAATTCCTCTTTAGATTGGAAGCTGAGGCACAAAGGAGTTAATCCACTGAGTTTATTCATTTGATTTGTTAAATTTAAGGAAAGTAGGAACCCTTCTGGGACATGTTTGTGCCCAGATCATAGCACCTGCCAATTTTGATTGCAATTGTGAGGGCTTAGCACTTCCGTTAAGCTTTGGGGTTTCTGTTTGGGCAGTCTGAGAGGTTTAATCAGTGTTTACCTGTGGAAAGCTTAATTGTTTAAAGAATGCCAACATTTGGGGGTTCTGGCATAAGCAAATGTAGACTCCATCCTCCTGCCTTCATGCTGAAACCATGTTTCTCTGGGATACTTCGCCTTGTGCATCTGCAAGACTAGAACTGGCAAGAACCAGGCTGCCCACAGCATAGAAAGGTAGAGTTAAGCAGGTCCCCAGTTCTGCCTTCATCTGATTCTGGGTATGTTTACAGGGATGTTAAAGCCTTTGAAGGAAATGCCCATACTGCAGCTGTTTGTCAACTGAGACCTAGTATTAGAAGACCTGGCAAATGTGGTGTGAGCCTTCACACTAAGCTTCAAGCTATCCTTTCTGTCCTTGATAAGAGACTCTCCGTTGTTCTGCCATTACAAGCTGGGCTTAACCAGCAGTTTCTGACCTTAAAAGCAGACATTTCAAGGCAGTGCCAAGCTTATATGTTGATGTTAGAGCAGAGATCAAAAGTGATTTGAGATGGGGGCGAACCAGTTCCTCTGAAACACTGCTGGGTACACGACTGCATAATTCAGCTCTTCTGTCTGTGATGACAGATTTTAAGAAACAGCATTTGTTCAGCAAAGCAGAAATCCTCAACTTGGAGGATGCCTCTAGGAAGTGGTACTCGTGTGGCTGTATCTCAGTGGTTTGGTCCTCCAAGAAGTGTTAAAAGAAACCTGAAGGGGAAGTGGACTTTGAAAACTGAACCCAGTGTAATAGTTTGTCAGGGAGGGAGGCAGGGATGGGCTTTATGGAGCACTGATATCTGTACATGAGTTAATTTTCACAAGAAGCTGAAGTAGCAAACCGCACTGTAAAATTGTACATTTGAGAGAGGAAAGGAAAGTGGGGGGAAGGGGGGGAGAACACGATGTGCTGGATATTTTCTTTCTGCTTTGCTGCAGTGTTTGTATTGAGTTTGGCAGTAACTTTATTGCCGGTGCGGTTTTGCTAACCAAGCGAAATGCACAGCACCAAATCTTTGTAAGGCAGAAAATCGAAGTGTTCCTGCTGCTAAGTGTGAGTCTCCTCTGTGGCACGCACTTAATTTGACATTGGTGCGTTCTAAGCTCATTGGGAGATGCCTGAAGTCAGTAAAACTGCAAGCTGGCTCCATCAATCATTCGCTTGCCTGCCTCTTGCTCCGTGGCTGTCATGGCTTTTCACCCAGGCATGGTGCTGCTTTTATCTGCTTTTTTTCAGGTCCTGAAGTCTCAGGCTTACCTGCCATCAAGAGACCCCTCGGGACACTTCCTTATGGCAGTTGACCACTGCTTCTCTATCAAGGGTCAAGGCACAGTGATGACAGGGACTATTCTTTCGGGCTCTGTTAGCCTTGGTGACAATGTGGAGATTCCTGCCCTGAAGGTGAGTCTCTCATTTTCACTCCCCCCAAGTTTTCTTGATAGAAAGAGACACTCAACAAAGAAGGGAGTGTTCTCTTCCAGTCTGAAATTGTTCAGTTGTTTTCAGTTTCTTTGTACTCTCCTGTAAGCCAGTTTATAATGGAAGAGACACAGAGATTCTTAAAGGAGGCAGTCAGGAAAGTTACCTGCTCAGTTTTAGTTGAATGGATGCTGACCTAGATTAGCATGTTAGAGTTTCAAATTCAAAAAGCAGGGTGGTTTTGTTTCCAAGCGAGGATGTGCCCCAGGACTGAACAAGGTTTGAGTGAGGTTGCTTTCCTTTGAGCCATGCTGCAGTGGGAAGGCTTACAGAAGGATCAGGATAGGGTGCACGCATCCTGGGATGTGTGGAAGTGAAGGAAACGACAAGAGAGCACTGAAATGCTTGATGCGCATTCTCTTTGTTTGGGGCTTTAGTTGGTGTCAGCATGTTCTGCTGGGCTGCAGCTGTGATTTGCTGCCATTGGGCTTTGTGGAGAGCCTGTTGAAAGGCCTTTTGATGGCCTTTGAACTGCTTAACTGTTGTTACTGTTTTATTTCCTTAAAAATCTCTTTGTCCTTTAAAAGCAAACAAGGTGAATTTATGCTTGGAATAGCTGAGGCCTGTTTCACAGGTGCCGATTTGGGCTGCTCTGCCTTTCCCCCCTTATTCATTGCCCCAAATGGGTCAAGAGCTGTGGAGCATTTTGCAGCTGCCCTTCCAGGGGACACAGCCAGTTACATTCTGAGAGGAGGCAGCTTTTGGCTAACCAAGGCTGGATGGGACCCTTCTGGGCACTGTCAGTGTTATCTTCAAGTCATGTTACTCTAAGGAGCTTGCTCTTTCATTGAGTGAATGTGCTGCTTTCTCAGTTTTGCCCATGCTTTGTGTGCAAATGAAGGACTCAGGGAGGCATTCTTATTCCACCTGAACTGTTTTGCTGATAACTGATGATTTTTTGTCATTCTCTCCTGTGATAGCTGTGGCCATTTAGTTTATATCATATTGTCCTTTGTGTGAGAGTGATTTGGGGGAATGTGTATGCCCTGTCTGCTTTTGCAGGGGAGTTCCTCACTGCCCATACTCTCATTTGCAGCTTGCAGCCCATTCTGGGAGCCATGCTTCTAATTCCTTCAGGGAATATGCTTTGCTGGGATTTGTAGCTCTGGTTTCAACCTCTCAAGCTCTACCCTTGCGAGCATTCCTTCTCTTTTCTGTTGTGACCTGTTTGCTGTCCTGGGCCTGTCTGCACAATGGGCTCAAGGAAGGAGGAGTAGGTAGGAGGACAAGGCTGGTGGGAGCTGGGTGATGATGGCTCCTGCCCAATGGGCCCTTGTGTGGCTCATTAGCTGCTTGCCTTTTGGCGTAGCATTGGCCAGAGTTCTGTGGATTTGTGCTCTGGAGGTGGGGGTGGGACAGAGCAGAGTCATTATTGCTTGCTTAAAGAATGCATAACTAGATGGTATCTGGAAAAGGCTTTTGAGCTCTTCATGTGTAGTCCAAGAATGATTTGGAGAAATGTGTTTAGGAATCAGTCTGCTCTTTGAGAATGTGTGTGAAGGGGAAAATAACAAATATACAGTTAATAACTTGCACGTTTAAAAGAATGGTAGGGAAGATTTGAAGTGGGGCTTTAAATGATGCTTCTTTCCAAGTGATGGGGGGAACAGTGAAGTAGAAGGCAGGTTAGCAGGTAAATGGGTCCTTGACAAAGAGAAGCCACTTGGCTTTTACGGTGTTAACAACTTCCCTCAAAGTTGTAGTTATTTTCCATTGCTGTTAATGAATTCATCCTTGCACTGCCTGGTGTGAAACAGAAGATGTGCTCGGACCTCTGAGTGCTGATAGAGGCGGGCAGAGTTCTGCATTATGGATTTTGCAATTAGCAACTTGTGAATATCCATGTCCGTGTTGTCCAAGTCTGGAAACCCAGGCACAGGGAAGGGAAGCAGCTTTTGGAAGTGTGTGTGTTGTACTTAGCCCCACTAGCATTGTGTGGAGCTGGGTTAGGATACCTATAAGAGGTCAAACCTTTCTCAGGCCTACAAGGTAACAGAGGAAGCACATTTCACAACACGTTGTGGTTTATGACTTTCTCTGACCTTCTTTTGCCCTGACCCTATGGTAACTGAGATTGACGGCTGGTGCCCACTGGGCATTTAGGGACATTACAAACCAGCTGCTTTTTCCATTTGAAGAACCCTCTCCCCAAATGAAGTGGCATCACCTCCCAGTTCTCCTAATGGACTTCGACATCTTTGACCGCTTGAACCTGCACAAAGGAGGGACACAGCAATTAAAAATAAACAGTGACATTCTCAAGCACCCGAGCTCACTCTGATTGAGGCTGAGAGCACCAGCAGTGCACGGATTCCTTTATGCTCTTGCCTATGTAAATTGCCATCTGGGGTTGATTATCCATATAGCGAAAAGAAAAATTATATCTATGTGTTTGGCAAAAAGCTTTGACAGAGCAAACAGTTTGCTATCCAGTTGAGTTAGTGCTATTTGCTCCCTGGCACTTGAAATCCACCTTGAAGAGCATGAACCCAGGATTTCTGCAGCAAAAATGTCGTGTTGGCAGAATTCTGAATGTCCTTTAAGATTATTACAGGGGTCTTTCAATCTCTACAGTCTTCCAGTTTAGAAACTGTAACAACTCCTGACATTTCTACTTCTGCTTTATAGAAGTTCCTGGAATTGGAATAATCAGTATTTTTTTCAATATAGATTCATTTTATTTTACAGACAGGTTCGGGATAATCACTTCAAAATATTTATTTTGTTTAGGGAATTTAAGGTATGTTTGTCAAAATCTAGTGCTGCTTTGTCTTTTTCCAGCATGCTTTAACTGAGGCAGGACAGTGTTGTTTTCAGTGGGGAAGAAGTCTTTCTCAACCCTATCCAGGTAAAAAAGAAATTGTAGCTTAAGAGCATCAGCTACTTAGAAGGCAAAAAACCAGGCAAGAGCCAGGAGTTCAGCTCTGAACGTTGACTGTCTCAGTCCTTGTGTGATGAGTAGTGCAAAATGTTGTGTGGTCTATGGTTTTCCTTCTTCTCAGTGGTAGTGATTCCCATGTTGGATTGCAGTTTGCAAGCACACTAAAAGTGCTAGAGGATTGGGTAAACCAGATGATATGTTAATATTCATTTAGAGATCTTTTAGGGCATAGAAAATGTGCCAGGTTGGTTACCAAGACTCATTCTCTGTCTAAAGAGTTGTGTAAGGTCATAGAAGAGGTCAAGTCTGAATGGAGTGAAGAGGCACAGACAGATGTACACAGTCATGGATATAAATCTGGTCACCCAGAAAGTGTTGATTCAGCATTGCCTTACCTGTGATCGGATGCTGTAGGTACATGGCAGCCAAGTACACCAACCACTATTGGTTCTTTCTGCACTTGTAAGAAGTAGAAACATTCTTCTTGCTTTATATTCAAGTTCCTGTCTATTCAACCCAAAGGAGATGAATATTCATATTCTGTGCAAACTTCACCATCCCTGAGGTTTGCAGTAGGCAACTGCCATCATTATTAATGTTGAGCGTTTAAATCTCATAAGCTGCAAGCATGTTTAAGAAATGCTGCTCTTGTGGTTGGAGAGTTATCCAGATATCCAGTAGCTGATATGCTTTCCAAGAGGTCATCTGGGACATCAAACACGAAAAATGAGGGATACCTGCCCCTGTTTATCTAGTCAAGTCTCCTAGTGAGTGAGTATTGGTTTAAGCCAGTAGTGAATTCTGTCTTGGCAAAGGCCTGTTTGCTGTCAAATTCTGTTGAGTTTATGACATAGAAGCCTCATTTTGTAACTGTGGTACTGAGAAGCTTCCTGGCTTCATGCACCTCCATGATATGAGAAGAGATTTCTGTTTTTAAAGCTTCTTTGTTGGCTAGATAACTTCGGTCTGTCTTTTGGCAAGCATCCTGTACTTCTTATGGTTCATCCAACAAAAAGATCCTCCAGTGTCTGATAAATAACCCAAACAGTGTTTGCAAGACTATTTCCTTAAACCACCACAGCTATTAAAGTTCTAACAGGGAGATCTTCTTTTGCCCGTGAGTCCTTCAGCCTATCCCAAGACCCTTGATGAGTGAGTTTTAGTATATATACATGTAGTAAGAACTAATGTCAGCATATTTAAGGACTCAACAATCAGTTGCATGGTTAAATCTCATCAGAGAACATTTAAATGTCAGAAGACAAAATTGGATCAAATGCTGCTAAACTGAATCACAAAGACACTTAGAATTATAGAATAGTTAGGGTTGGAAAGGACCTTAAGATCATCCAGTTCGAACCCCCTGCCATGGGCAGGGACACTTCTATGTGGACTTCCCTGGTGAATTCTTAAATCAGTTCTCACCACTATGATTTGGAGTTCTTTGGCTCTCATAGTACACCCCCTCCAAATGCCACGGTATCTTGACTGGGTTTTGCACTGATTTTTTTGGGCTTATTAAGCTGCATTTTTCCGGTGCTGTTTGGATTTTTTTCTTGCCCAGTGCTGATATCCAGGGTTTTCCAAACGCTGGGGTTTGTCTGCTGGCTCACAGTGTGCGAGAATTTTCTGTTCATTGAAATGCAGTGAAAAAGGGCACTTGAGGAGCTCGGGTTGGAGGGAGAATCAGTGAGATGTAACGGCTAAAACTGTGAAAAGGCATTTTGTAATATGTATTAAAATGTGATAAAATGCAAGAATCTTAGATCCTAAATTAATAAACGAAGCATATACACATCATGTTGTATATGCGGTTTAATTCAGTGCAAGTATTAAACTGTTTCTTTAATTCTTTGCCACTTCTCAAGCAGGGCTTGTGTGTGTTGGAGATTTTCTCCTTTCCTAGAAAACATCAGGGAGAATCTGATGAGTTTTGCATCTGCTGTGGCACTTAAAAGCAGAACATGCAGGATTTGGCTGACACAAGCAGGCACTCTGCTTCCAACATCCAGGATGTTATCAGTTGTTTTGGAAGAACTAAACTCCTCAGCCCAGTTCTTTGTGGTTAAGTAAAGGATTAAAGACCTGATCCAGTGCCCTTGGAATGAGATTGAGATCTGGCAGTAAGAACAGCTCAAATCTTTTTTGGCTTGTTCTCTTGAGGGAATGAGAGCAGCAGATGCTGAGCTCTTTCTAAAGATCAGTTCCCTCATTTTCAATGTATGGGGTTGTAGCTTTTTACTGTGTGGGCTGGAGTTTGTTTTGGTTTGTGAGCTAAAACAGGAATAAAGAAACATGTTATAAAAACCCCTCCAAACAAGCCAACACCGTGCCCTCAGAAATAAACCCCCAAAGAACAGGGTCCACTTTAATTTTGTATTAAAAAGAAGAAAAATCTGGTTAACTTTAGACTTTAAGAAGGCTCCAGGAATAAAAACTCTCAGGAAGAGATTAGTATGTTGCTGTTCTTTCACTCCCAGTTACTGAAGTACAGTGGTTTAGGTCATATCGCTTGCTATCTTTTATTAAGGATCACGTAAAAGGAGGGAGCAAGATGAAGGACTTGGTATGTTAGGGTTTGTTTTATTCAAGACCAGGGATAATCCATAATAGAAAGGGAGCTGGAGGTATGTTATGGGGGTTTTGAATGTTTTCTGCTTGGTCAGAGCAGGAGGGAGGGAGGCCAGGGGAGCGCAGCCAACCTGAGCAGTGCTAATCCAAACCATACACTGTATTTTTGGAGCTTGTGTGTCTAATGTGATCTCTGTAGGCAGAAAAGTGGCCTAGGCAGTACTGGCCACTTAACTCTTCAAATACTAAAAGGCATCTGGAGCTTTCCTTGGAGCTCTGGATGTACCCTCTGCTTCCTATGGGCTTAGAGGCATTGGGGTGCAGGTTACCTTCTAATGGATGAGAAAATCAAAGTGTACTGGTTTCTTGATACAGTGGATCTGAAAAGGAGCAGAATTATGTGCAATTCCTGCATTACTTCTGTGCACTTAACCCATCTTTACACGTCTGTTTGGGACCCAGGCTCCACATAGAAGTACAGCATTGCTGGATGTTCTCCACAGCAGACCCAAAGGGCTGTGGTATTTCTTTGATGCTAATGGCACACTCTGCAATGCTGCCTGGCCATGGTTAATGCCCGAGGTACTGTGAAGTGTACATGTTATGCTATGGCCATGCAGATGATTTTGTATTCAATGTTAGGAAGTGCAGAAATACTTTGGGATGGAGTTTTGACCTTGTTGCCATAGGCTGCAGCTGGAGTGGGTCTGATGAGGCAAAGGACAAGACCTTATAAAACCATCCTGTGATTCTTGAGTTTGTGTACGCTGGGGTCCAGGGTTAGTTTGAAATTAAGTTAATGGACATTGCTGTAGGAATCGCAATCTGTCATCCAAATGTCTTTTTGGTTAATCTTTATGATAACTTTCCAAAGCAAAGGGTGCCTGATTTGTGTTTGCAGAACTTGGTTGCTTTAGCATCGCTGCTGCTGCCAGCTCATTAACTTCATTTTTATTTCTTCTAATTTATCACGTAGAATTGTTCTCCATTCAATTCAATTGGAACCAGCCCCACATGCACGTACACATACCATCTGAGCAGGAGTCTTGGTGGAACGCTTGAATAGCAATGGGAAAGGTAGCCTCCTATATGGTAAACACAGCTTTGACACTGCATTCCTGCTGTGAACGTAACTTTAGTATGAGCAGACTGAGTTGGGGCAGTGAGTAACTATCATGCTTGAACTATTGAAGTTCAAGTGCTGGAGGCTTTGGCAACATGTCAGTAACCAAAATGAAGCAAGGGAATGTCACTTTTTGTTCTTCCTTGGTCATCCATAGACAGTAAAATTCCTCACTTGCTCACGCTTCTAAGCAGCAGAGAAATTCAAGGGCTGCATTGCCTCAGCTGTGGTCTGTATATGATAATGTTCTGCTCAGATCTGGACACTGGCAAAAAAGGATCTGAATATGGACAATATTATTTAACCAAGGCTGTTGAAACTTCTAAAATTGACCAAAAGACAGATGAAAATGGATTAGTGCAGAAGTGCCTGCGAATCCAGAGTTGGTTTAGGTTAGAAAAGTAATATATAATAATCTTATTATATACTCTACAGAGTATCTATGATATTCTTTGCTGCTGCTATGAAAATGACATGAGACTTGACTTTGCTTTTTAAATGTGTGTCAAATGTTTGTGTAGCTTCATCCCCTGGCTGTTGTCCCCCACCTGTGACAATGGTATATTGTTGAAGCTAATCATAAGCTGCATCTCCTCGCCAGAGGAGTCCCATAACTTTGTCTTGCAATAGCTGGCGTGGTTTGAAATGAAAGAAAAAGTAATACTATAGAAGAGCCAATATTTACAGGATCAGCTGGAATAATATCATTATGTGAGCTGCCCAGGTAGTGATGTGATGAACACGATACAAATGCCAAGATACAGATTTTCATTTGCAATTGTCAGAAATAAGAGCTACAAACTCCTAGGCTCTTCATGCTTGTAAAGATGAGCTTGAAAGCATGTACCATAAAATGCGGTTGGCTTTTCTTTTTCTTCTAATGAATAAATGATCAAGAGTAAACATTTCACACTTCAGAAATCAGAAGGAAAGGTCAAATAGCCTTTTAAGAGGATTGCTGTAGCTGATACATCTTTAAATGCTTAAATAGTAGACTTAAAATCTATTAGGCCTTTGTGGAAATTAATTTAGCAATTGAGCTGTCTGTGGTCTAGAGAACCTGCTTTTAAGTTCTGTTCTGTAGAGAAAGTGCATAATAGATTTGCTAAAGAAGGGCAGAGATGCATTGCTCCTTGTTAGATCCAGGTGGCAGAAATCAGCCATGAGAGCAGATGAATCCGTTGGAAGCAGTGATGCTGTCATACGTAGGTATCCTTTTGTTTCTTCAGCAGAAGAGATGGAGATGCTGAAAATGGTTCTGAAGTTTGTCTCTTAAGTTTTGTGTGAGGTTTTGGAACCTCTTGAAGTCTTTCTACTCTTTCTCAGTATTCATCTAACCACTTTTCCTTTGTTTCAGATATGATGTTGTAGTTGCTTTATCTTACTATTTATGTAATGAATTTTATTGAACTCTCATGCTAACCATCTCTAGAAGAGGATGTCTCATCTGCAGCACCTAGCACATAGGACTGCAATAAGTTAAATGGTGGTTTAGAAAAGAAATTGCTATTCTAAATCAGGTCAGTTTGAATGATGGGTGTTACTGATGTGGTATTTTCTTGGCCTCGCTGAAGACATTGATCTTGCTTCTGGAGATTAGTTGGCAATAATTTGAAGTGTTCGGGGAGTGAGGAATATGCAGGTGTACCACAAACACTCAAAAAGCCAAAACCACAGAACCAGGGGGGTTGTAAGGGGAAACCTTGAAAATATGTATTTTTAGTAAAGGATTGAAATAAATGCTCAGTAAGGCTAAGAGAAATGCCCAGTTTGGCTTTGAGTCAGCACAAAACACCAGTTTATTCTAAATGCAAAGAAGTATTCAGATCGTTGTGAAAATAAAACCCCCAAGTCCACCCTGGGCTATTTTGTATCGGCTTTTAGAGGGGAATTGGAGTCAGGTGGTGATTGGAAGATGATTTTTCTATGACATGTTTCTGTTTGCAATGTTTCTTTCCTGTTGTTGCTATTTCTCAGGCATGCAGTTCCCTAAGTAGTGGGAAAATGATGGAAACCTCTGAGTTGGTAGAAATCCTGATGGCTCTGCTTTTCCTGCTTGCAGTGAGTGCTGATGGGGTTGCAGTGAGTGCTGATGCATCAGAAGTCCCAAGATACGTTCGTAGTCAAACAGTTTCTGTAGTGCACAAAGTTCAGGGGGTTTAAAGTCTTTCCTTGTGTCTTTGCTTTGGTTTCATCTTCCCTTTCACTGCCCATCCTATCAGTACAGGTTGCTGAACTGCTGTTTCTAAATCCACTTCACTGGGGTGTAACGTGTGTGTGTTGGTGGTTGCCTTTTCTGGGATCACAGGCTCGGTGCCCACTTCTAGAGAGGCTGCTCTAAAAATCTAAGGGGGAGAGTATGGAAAAGTGTTTGCAAAGTTCAGGTTTACAGTGGAGATGAGGTAATAGAGGCAATCAGAGGAACAAGGACAGGTTGAGGTAATATGGTTGTGGCTCCAGTAGGTTCTGCCCCTTTAAAACAGTTCTGTGCTGACCTGATTCGATGGATTTCCAGAAACACTGAGATTATGTTCTTTGTTCTTTTTTTTTCCCTAAGGGATTTTTGGGCAGGAAGCTAAATATGTCTTAGAAATGATGCTGATTTTCTATTAAAAATAACAGTGACAATGTGAAGGTGAGGGTTCCATCGCTTTTTTGTTTAACTTGGGGGCTTTGAGGACCACTTTTACCCAAGCTTCCTGTTTTTGTTTTTATTTGAAAAGCAAAAGCACGATAAATTTAGGTTTGGTTCTTTTGTTGGTTGGGTTGTTTTTTTTTCCCCAAATAAGGGTGATTCTAATTGTTGTCTATGGGGTTTGCATGGAGTTAATACTAGCAAGATGTTTTGAGTATTCATATATGGGGAGAAATGAGCAAAGAAGCTTTCACATCAGACTTGCCTGGGGTGGGGGAGAAAGAGCAGCTAACGTTTAGGCATAGCTTTGTGGTTATGGTGTGAGTCACAAAGACTTGGGCCATCTGACATGTACATTACAAACAGTTGTAAAAACATACCGTTGGATAGCCACAANATAAATTTAGGTTTGGTTCTTTTGTTGGTTGGGTTGTTTTTTTTTTTCCCCAAATAAGGGTGATTCTAATTGTTGTCTATGGGGGTTGCATGGAGTTAATACTAGCAAGATGTTTTGAGTATTCATATATGGGGAGAAATGAGCAAAGAAGCTTTCACATCAGACTTGCCTGGGGTGGGGGAGAAAGAGCAGCTAACGTTTAGGCATAGCTTTGTGGTTATGGTGTGAGTCACAAAGACTTGGGCCATCTGACATGTACATTACAAACAGTTGTAAAAACATACCGTCGGATAGCCACAATGTGTAGTGGGCTGAGTTAATGTTATTTTGAATCCCTAATGTTGAGGCTTTTTGGCACAGTGAGTGTAACACATGGGATGCTGTATTGCTCCTCTGTTTTGTGTGGCACTGTTGTCGCGGATGGACAAAGGTCTCTTCTGATCATCTCAGAAGTGAAGTTTTAATCCTGCCTTTCATTCAGTGTTACCTTCCTGCCTTCACACCAACCAGGGCTTTCTATGAAGTCAGGATTTAGATAGACTTTGACAGAATACACTGATGTGATTAAAGTTGTTGTAATTATGCAAAGTGCTTTATAATGCACAGTGCTTTATAATAATGCATGCTGGGGGTTTGCAATGGAACATGAACTTTGCAGCAGGTTAGATTTATGTTTAAGTGTGTTTGTATTTTCAGGTTTTCCTTAATGTCTCTGTTTAAATCTCTAATAATTTTCCCCAAGGTGAACCTGTTGTAAAGGTAGTTTTGAATCTATGGGATCTGTACCTGTATCTGAGCGTGACCTTGTAGAAATGAGTCTTTTATCTTCCTGATGTTTCAGGTGCTGTTAAAAGTTCTTGGGAATCTTGTTCAGAACTTGAATTCCTGTGTTGTTTTCAGTCTTTGAAAGTAATTGCTTTTGTAATGGACGCTTTAGTTTCAGTCTTGGCTCTAAAGGAGACATTACAAACATTTAATGGCTTTAAGAGATGCTTTTTGGAGTCTATATTTTGAAGAGGGGGTTTTGTGTTTACATTTCAGAAGGGGTTTTGGTGGTTTGGTTTTTTGTGGTGCTGTTCTACTAAGCTACAAAGATGAGCTTTCCCCCCCCCACCATTGTAATAAATAGTGAACTTTAGAGTCTGGTTCAGATTCTGTTTAATCTTAACTTTCACACAGTTAAGATTTCTGTGTTTAAATTCCCTTGCAAAAATAATGTATTCCATCCATTGCTTTTTACCTGCTTGTAAGTCTAATATGAAGACTCTTGGGGCAGTTGGTGTGAAAGCTATGAATGGCATGTTAAAATAATACTCTTCCCCATGCATAGCACTTGCAACCAGTGGTATTTGGTTTAAGAGGCTGTGTCTGCTGCATTGAATATAAGAGGAAAGTATTTTTCAGAGTGTGCAGACAATGGCACAGGAAAGCTGAATGTGCTGGGGTTTTTGGGGAGGTTTTGTTAGGGTTTCTCCTAATGCAGGTACTGAAAGTCAGAGAGAGAACCAGATTGTCAGTTGTCTTGATTATCCCAGTTACCACTCAAATGATTTGCAGCCACAAGAGCTCAGTATTCATCAATGCTCTTATTTAATGATGGATTTAGTTGTTCAGTCCCTTCACTGGCCATTTTATAACTTTTGGGGTTGAAGACTTACCCCTGTTATATTTAAGGTCCTCTTAGCTGCGTTTCTCGTGTGCAATTTTTTGTGTGGAAATTCCATCCAATTTGTAGTGCTCTGATAATGATCAGAATTCTGCAATAATGAGAAATAAATCGGGGCTGGCACAGGCAAATATTTGGGCTTTTGAACCCCCAGAGTAATATTCTATTCATGGTTTTGTTCATAAATGCAATGAGCTTTAGTTTCTGTGAGAATGGGAGAAGCTGAAACCAGCCCAGGCAGGTGTTAAGCAAATGTCTGCAGCCAGCTCTCACAAGGTTGGGTTATAGATCTTCGGTTCTTTTTATTAGTCTGCTCAGAATCTGTCTTCTCAGGTTTGGGCTTTAATGAGTGGGCGATTCCACAACACAAACATCCACATGTAACCTGTTGCTTAAATCTGATTCTAGCAAGCCCCAGGAGTACTTTTTTACCCCTTAGGCATCCCAGGCTTGCTCAGGTACCTTCTCCTTAGAGCTGGTGTGTTTGGTGCTTCAAGATAACTGACAAAATCACTGTACTGTGAACCTGGGGTATTTAATTATACCTTTGGGATGAAGCCTGCAGAAATGTAGAACACTTCAGTGGTCCAAAAGCAGGAACGTTTTCAGTCTCATCAATTATTTTTAATATTAAAAGTCAGCAGATGGAGCCAAAGGCTTGTAGAAAAATGACTTGTGCTGAACGTACATGAAACCACAGCGCCCGCTAAGTTTAACTAATACTGGTTCTTCTGAAATTTAGAACAGCAAAGCTATTTACTTGCATCCCTCATTTATTCCCTGGTCTTGGTGCAGAGCGAGAGCTCACCCCTTCCTGGGCTGGGGAGTCTCACAAGGTGAAAAGAGTGAAGTCTGAGTGGGAACCTGATTTTCTCTGCAGATTTCCATCCGTGGCCCGTTTCCTGCAGCATTGTTCAGCACTTTTATCAGAAAAAATGGTGTTATATTTTGTCAACGTTTTCACTTCTCCCACGAGCACAGTAATTGGAACCCACTGGTGAGGGTTAGGTTGGAATTAGTTACAACCTCCTCTTCGTTACTGTGGTGTTGGTGAGGCACTGGGGTTTCATGTTCTGCTTCTGCAGCAATGAAATAAGCCTTTGCCTTAGATAACATGTCAGGCTTGATATTCTTATAGGCTGACCCTCTGCTTTTGTTAAGTATTAACGTGCTTTTGGGCTTTTCAATAATACCTTCAGAAAAGCCAAGGGGTGGGATGTTTTCCAAGCCGTGGGCAATTTATCCCACTTTAATAAAATAAAAAACCCCAAGGGCAATAAGTGGTACCTTCCTTTTGCAGGGAAAGGGATAATAAAGTGTCATAGTTACAAAATATGGTGTCCAAAGGGGATGTGAGACTTGGTGATGCTGTCTGGATGGAGGATATTCCAGTGGTGCAGTGTTGCCTTGTAGTAAAGACACGAAAGTGTCCATGTTAAGTGAGTAACTTAATTTTAAAGACTTTATCCTCCAAATGTAATCTTCTGAAGGATCATTAAACATAAATATGGAGTAAGTGGTGTATAAACGTATGCTGAAGTACTGTATGTATTCATTTCCCTCCCTCTCATTTTTGTGGTACTAATTCTTGAAGCCACGTCTCTTGAGTTCAGAACAAGCATCTCCTTACAGCGACTTTGGAAACTTGGCTTACTGGCCAAGTTAAAAGCTGTCCTTATTTTTCTGTTTGTCTTCAGCCTTATCTGTGTTTAAACTATCTTTCCTCCACTCCTCCTATTGAAAGACAGTGATAAAACTTAAAGCCACTTGTACCAGCTTGCTGCCTTGATTTCCTCTAATGGCCGTTACTGGTAGTGGTGAGAGTTGCTCATGTTCCAACACTGGCATTTTTCTTTTGAATGATCTGATCAGTTCTTTACTAATTCAGTGTTTTCATTGTAAATAAAGGTAACAAGGTACTTCCAATGAAAGTAGATTTAGTTTTCAAGCCATTTAACTGTGCCAAAAACCTCCTGAAAACCAGGGCTGGAGAGAGCATCCCCATTTCCATCTTGGGCCAGTCTCCTAACAGTGCAGATAACCAAACCTTGCAGTCTCACTGTTATGAGTTATCTTCTATCTTCTTTATTGTCTGTTTACTGGACATTTCTGAATCACTTTAAATTGAGACTGTGCATGCAACATCTATGCTGTTGAGGAAGTAACAGTCCCTCAGTATCTATGGGCAATGGGAGTGCTGAGAGTGAGTGGCTACAGTGATAATCTGCAGATGAGGAGACCTGGTCATGAAGAAATCCTTATAAAAACTGATGGAACTTTTAAAGCTGCATTGATTAAAAAAGAGAAATCCTAAATAATATGGTGAATAAGGAAAACCATTTGCATGCTGGATAGGTTAGATGAGCTTCTCTGGGCTGGATCCAGTCATCTGAAAGAACCTGTGGCCTGTACACTGTGGATGACAACTTGAATTTCAACTTGAATATAGAAAGAAAAGGTCCTCACTTTCAAGACAGTGAGGAAGTGACAGTTGCTGTGTCCCAGCCCTGACTGCAGAGGAGACACGTGGAATCTTCAGTCTTGGAATGTTAATTTTAAAGCCTGAATGTGATTCTTTGAAATGTTATTAGTCATCTCGGTGAAGGTTGTCTCAGCAGACGTGACTGGGCACACAGCAGCCGTGAGACCTGAAGGAGAGGAAGGGGAAGAGTCTGCAAGGAAAGAAGTCACAGAATCCCAGATTGGTTTGGGTCAAAGGGACCTTAAAGCTCCTCCAGCTCTGAACCCTGCCATGGGCAGGGACCCCTTCCACTGGAGCACCTTGCTCCAAGCCCTGGTATCCAACCTGGCCTTGAACACTGCCAGGAATGGGGCAACCATAGCTTCTCCAGGCACCCTGTGCCAGTGTCTCAAGAGATCATAGATATGCATAAATAGAAGAGAAAAAACCCTGAAACTAAAGGGGGGAAAATCTGATTTTGGAGTGTTGCAGTGCTGTATAAAGCATTTAAAGGTTGTTCTTTGCTATGTGAAATACCTTTATGTGCCAGCATTAATGATCCACTCTTCTATAAGCTGCAGGTTCCTCACTTTGACCAAGTGTCCATCATTGGTGATCTGCTGTTGGGTATGCCTGTGTGACAGCTCTGGGGCTGGCTCCTCTGTTACCTGTGCATGTTGAAGCCTCAATGAGCCTATTTTCAAGGTCCCTTCATGGACCACATTTAGCTTCCTTTTAAAAGGCCCATAACAGATTAAAATGATTTCTAAATTGACAGCCGGTTTCCATCTTTCCTTCCTGACTGATGACTGTTTCCTTATCGCTGATACATAAACTCCCAGAGCTGATCTGCCTCAGTTTTCTTTTTAAAGGTGTTCTGACAGAGTGAATCCTGAACCAAATCAATGAATGAAAGCACCAACAAAGGGGAAATAACGTTTTGTTCATGGTTTGTTCTGATTATATTGGTAACTATCCCCTTAACCAGCAGAATGCTGTTGAGCAGTCACTGTGCTTCAGTGAGACTTGCACCATCTGTATGATGGCTTTGTTGGCTCTGGGGGTCCAGGAGGTTTCCAATGTTTCTGTTACAGGTGTCTGTGGTATTTGATACTGAAAATTAGGTAGTGTCTTTTAAATAAGAAATGAATTTGCACAGGTACTCAATACTGAAATACGTTGGTGATAGCTGTAATTTGTTTGGATCTTGATAAAGGTTTAGAAAATCATGTCAGAACTGTCACTAAAGTGCACGGGTGTGTGTATAAAAGGAAGAGTTATTTATTCACCTGATGACAGCTGAGAGGTTTAGGCAAATAGAAAGTGTGTTTAGAAGATAATAGTACGGAGTTCTGTCATTTCAATACAGCTCCTGGCTGTCAATGTCAGGATACACTCGGTGTGCTTGCAGCATGTACCGGGAATTCTTTCTTTTAGAACCAAACCCAGGTTGTGTTCAAATTGGACAGCTCTGCCACTGCCGGTTAACAAATCCTTGGGAGGCAGAGAAGTCACAGCTCTACACCTATTGCAAGTGCTTGTTGTACCAGAGGTGAGGGACCCTTTTCAGGCCCTAATCAAAAAGACCTATGCAAACAAGGGAGCAGTCAGTCACTACAGAGCCTGACTTGTCAGGGGATCCGTTGGGATCTCACCGCTATCACGGGCTCTTGTGCGCCGGAGCCCTCTTAATCCAGATGTGGGGCGCTGGGTACACAAATTCATAGCAGCTGTCACAGCTGGGCTCTGCTCAGGTTTGGTCAAGACCCTTTGAACTCTTTATTTCCCACTAATCCTATTTAGTGTGATCAATATAGGGACCTCCAGCTCCCAAGTCTGTTAATTAGGTGTCAAGTGTTGGGTTGGCCGGTGTCAGGCTGTAAAACACAAACACAGAAGAGACTATCAGTAGGGAAGAGAAGTGTTTATTGTCTGAATATGTAAGAGTCGGGGTTCAGAAAAGTTGAGTCTGATATGTCCTTAGGGATCTCAAGAGTCTTTTGTTTCTCTCAGTGAGGTAAATGTATAGTTAAATAAGTGTTTAACCATTGGTGCGGTTGAGGGCTGCAGAATAATGTAAAAGATCCAATTCCACTACTAATTTGATGTTGGAAAAGTACTTTTTTTACACATCCCTATCCCCTTTTTTCCCCGATAATAAAAATGCTTAATAAAGGCTGTGGGTAACTATTTGCATTGGGTTGCTTAAGATGGGAGTCCTGTCTTGTGTGTGCACATTTAAAATGAAGCTTCTCCTGAGGCCTGACAAATGTTTATTTTCACTTGTGCTATGTGGCATTCAGGGAATAGACAGGATAACTTAGATCTTCATTTTCCCATCTCAAAGAACCTCAGGAGTATTTTGAACTCCCCCGTCTTTTGTTCTCTATCATTCAGGGAAGGGTAAATATGTAGAATGATATTTCAGCTTTCATACATTTTTGGGTTCCTTTATTTCAGTCTTCCAGTGACAGAAAGGACTGGGGAGTTGAGCAGTTTGTTTCATCTCCTTTGAAGAAAACCTGAAATTTATAATCCCGGATCAGACCTTTCCTATAACTCACACAACTCATCCTGTTAACTGGTCTAATATATGGCACCGCTATTTCATTAAACAACATCCAGGAATAATTAGTTCAGCAACGATGCCTTGGAACAAAAGCCCTTGATTTCGTTTAACTTTATAAGTTGGTCTCTTTTGATCTGCAAGAACACATCTGGGGCCTTTAAGAAAGCAGAAAGAAAAATATTAGATGCTCAGTAAGGCCCTTGGTGAAGGGTTCAGAGCACAGTAACCCTTTGGTACCAGGATGGAGCTCAGAGGCGAAAGAGTGTGAATTTCTTCTTTCACAAGCCATCACATGGCACCTCAATATGGCGAACGCTGGTTTTGCTGGCTGCTGAACACTGCGCTTTGGCTTTATTTCCAGGTTTTATTAGTTTCTTCAGTCATTCCCCAGTTTTTCCCCTCTGTTTCTCTACCCTTCTCCCCCCAGCTGCCTATGAGTGGATTAATTAGAGTCATTATTGTAACCCCGATTTTTGTTTTATACCATGTATCTGTGCAATAGAATTTGGCTTTGCTATATCAAACTTTGCACCCTGCTGCTCTGCTCCTTTAATAGCTCATATCATTTGCCAAGGTGATAGGGATAAATCCATTTGTTTTTACTCTAGACTTAACTGCTTAGATTTTGAAAACAACATACGACTCAGAGGGTATAAATTTACTCATCTAATCTTAGTGTCTGTTGCTGACTTGTCTTAGGAATTGCTCCAGTTAAACTCTTTACCATGAGAAAAAAAATCCTACATCAAGGAAAAGCTGCAAAGATTTTATACACCAATTGTTTTCAATTTCATAAACTAAAAAGTTGGCTGACAGTAATGCACGCTTTTTCTCTCCTTTCAGCAGAGGTAGCCTTTCTTTTGGTTGTAAGTAGTAAGAGGAATTCACTAGGAGTGGTACCGTGTCATTCGATTTGTACTGATGGGTGTGTTTGCGTGTGCTGCGTTGCACTGGTGCTGCTGTATTCCTATTCCAAGTAGAAAATGTGCAAATCATCAGGGTGAACGTTAACGTTTGCCACTGCGAATGAAGCCTACCAGATCTCTCGGTTATTATTCATCACCTTTATTTCATTTTGCATAAATCACGGTTTCTGTTCATGAGTTTATTTTCAGGAAGGGACGGGAGAATTCTGTTCATGAGAAAGAAGATTTTTGTCCCTGGTTTTCCTCTGGACCTGGCAAAATAGAAGTGAAAAGAGCTGGAAAAATTAGTTTTTCATTACAGGTTTTATTTTTAAATGCAGTTTTATGTTCACTTTCTGTTTGTTTTCCTTAGCGAGCCTTTAACTCCAAGGTTGTGACCCAGTAATGACCTCCTCTTTCCACTCTCGATTGCTTTTGACCTACTGCATTAAGTAAAAAGAAATAACCTAACAGAAGGGTAACCAGATCACTGCTGCCACACCAAGGAAACAGGCAGGCTTTGGGATGCTCCTCTTTAATCTCTCTATCCACAGAGCCTTCATTTTAATTTGCAAAATTGAACCCAGATCGAGAGCAGTAAAGCCTGAATACGGTAAATATTCATGCCTCAGTGATCTGGAGTGGCTCCATTACATTTCAGAGATTGGGAGAATTACCTTTTGGATTATGTATATTCATGGGCTGATTTTTATTTGAGATATACTGTTACTTGCAGTGGGCTACATGTTGCACATCCTACCCAAACCAGCCTTCTCACAAAGCTCTAAATGTTCCTTACACGTGAAAGTTTTACTTCCTTGCCCTATAGTTTCCTCCCTTTCATGCTTTTCAAAGGCTGGTAGTAAACAAATTTCTCTTAAAGAAGAAGAAAAAAACCCAGTAGAAGTTCTTCTATAAAACCTTCAACCCTGTGTTTACTGTGATACATTCTTCTGTATGTGACTTTGAAGTCTTCAGATAAAAGTATTATTATTGTTCTAAACCTAAATGTATTTGGGGGGTGGGGGAAAAAGAGAATTCAGTTCTTTTGGAAGCAGAAAATTCCAGACAGGCTTTCTGTAACCTATCATCTGCCTTGCCTTTGACTTCTTTTGGGCTATTTTTTTGATTTCCTTTGAAAAATGGTTTATTGAAATAGTTTTTGATAAGTTGCAGAAATTTTAATTGGAATGTAAATGTTAAGCTTATTCTGTGTCATAGTTTTATTATGGGTCTGCCATTTGCTGCCTAGATACTTGCTGGCTAAACTCACTGGCATTACATTGTCCTTTTAAAAGGTGTGCTTTGTCATCTGTAGTGATAGGTGGCACAAGCAGCACCACTCAGTTTAAGGATATTGTGTCTTAAGATTTCTTGATTTCTTATTCCAAAAACCCCAGAGAGATTTTGGTCATTTGGAGATGAAAGGATATAAAGTAGGTATCTGGCTTCTGCTTTCTTCCACACATCATTGGAGTGTGGGGATCTCTTCCTTACTTACCTCAGCCTCTTTTGGCCAGAGGACTTAAAAGAGGATGTGGTCTTCCCTTATGTGAATAGTCACCCAAATGTGAAAGAGGCAATGCAGAAAGAAAGATAAAGGCACAATGGGGCTTGGTGCCCTTGATGTTCCCCTTGTGAGTCCCAGGTAGAGGAGATGTGAGGAGTGGAGGCCAAAGAGCATCTTAAGAGCATGTAATACTGCAAGGGCAAGTAAAGCATGACCAGCCCAATGGCTTTCTGTGTCAGAAAGTAGACAGGAAGGGTTGTGATGTTAGCAGGGTTTGGGTAGCATCTCATGCAGCATTCTCATGTGGAAACGGTGAGGTGCAGGTTGGATTTGGAGGGTTTGATGTGCGTTAAAACGAAGAATACAGCATTCTTCATGATTAGAAGTGGATTTCTGGACAGATGTGCTTATGTGTAAGAGCTGTCTTAGGTCTGAATTGGAGCTTTGCTTGTTTCAGTGAATGTGCTTAGGCAAGGGTTGGGTGAAGACTAAACATAGTGGTACCTATCAGACAAGTGGGCAGTGGTTTTTTGGCAGTGTAGCTTGGTATCCTCTGACCCCCAAGAGGTGATACTGGAAGCAGGAAGCTGAGATGCCTCATTCTTGGCTTGGGTCTGTAGCAGAGCAATTGGGAGGGAGTTCGTGCAAAAGCAGTGGATATGGGATGTGTTCTGATTGTGCAGTTGAGGCTTTGCTCTTCCTCTTCAGCTGTAAGGAGGCACTTCTGCTGGGTGAAATAAGGTGGGGTTTCTTGTATTTGGCACTTTGCTTCCTTATATGGTCAGCTTATGCCTTTCAAGGCTGTGTTTTGGGGGTTTTTCAGTTATTTTTAATTCCTGTTTGGGTGCTGGTAGAGGCAGGCTTGCTCTTGGTGTGTTTCTAAACCTCAGGGCTGAAATGGTGCTTTCTTCATTCATTGGTTCCCCATCCTTCCTGGATGCAAGTTTAAAGGTGCTGCTCTTAGCATCCAGGCTCTGAGATGTGATCTTGGTTTTAAACTGGTTGTAGTCCTCTGCATTTGTATTGGAGTCTCTTTTTGTAATCGATATGTAATACTCCTTTGACAAATGCTGCATTTGTAATCAGTATTTTCTCTAATAGGCTATTGAGACTAAGTATTTTAACGTGGAGTTCCTTGTCACTGGTACAGGGAAGTAGGGCTGATGCATCTTTCCTATCGGAAAGATGCACTCGCAGCATTGGGAGCCAGCAGGATGACTAGGTTCTTATCTAAAGAAGCTTTGAGCACTGGCATATGGTTGATAACTTAATGGAAGTTGGATAAATAAAGGAAAAGAAGCCCTGACATATCAGGGGAAGAAGTCATTAGTGGACTTTTTCTGTATCCTGTTTTCTATTAGTCTGTACTTAACTGCTTTGAAAATCTTAGTGGGCTCGTCCTTTGGTCTTCAAAAACTGGGTTCTTGTCTTATATTGAACACACTTGTTTATCTCAAGGGCTGAACGGGTTGGGTGCTTTTGATTTCTGGTTTGCATTTTTTCTAATCGGCATTTGAAAAACATGAACTTCTTCTTTCTCACCCTTTTGATAGACCTTTACCTAATGCTTGAGGAACATTAATGTGATTATACAAATAAAATTTAAACAGGGAAGCAAATCCCTTTGCAAGTGATGTAAGATTTCAACACATGGCTCTTGATTGATATGATCAGATATCATCAATTCCCTTGTGCTGTTTTGAGGAAACTAAATGGGAATGAATTTTAGTGAAGTTTGTAATGAGTTTTAGACTGGTTTTCCATGTTTATCTCCACTGTTTGCATGCAATGAAGTCTCTTATTAAAGTTACACTCAATATTGTTCATTCTTTTGGTTTTATGTGCCTGATTCCTGCAAAGAAAAGTAAAATGTCTATTGAATTGCCAAAATAGGCCTTGCACTGTTTTCATGGGCACGATGAGACAGAAGTTGCTTTGTAGAGTGGACTTTGAGGATAAGAATTGGGTGCTCAAGATAAATGTAAAGATATTGAAGATGTTGCTCATAGCTGTTCTCAGTTATGAGCTCCTATTGCTCAGGGCAGAGTGCTCCAAAGTGAGTAAGGTCATTTTGTTGGTAGTTTGGTGGACTCGGTGATCCAGCCCAAATTCCCTACTGGAAATTTATATTGCTGCGAAGGTAAAGAAAATACGTGGAAGTTTAGAACTGTGGTGTAACTCGTGGGGACACATGGGGAAAACGAGGTATGCAGAGGAGAAACAAATCGAATGCTGAGGGCCAGTTGTATTCCTTTCAGAGCTTCCAGGTTTGTATTTGAAAGGCCAGACAAAACAAAGATGAATTTTGAGTCTCTTGAAGAAACCTGTACATTTGGAGTACTTAAACTGTGGACAAATGTCTCTGTCAGCTGGGGTCAGAGTGAAAGGGGATGAAATACTGTACTGGTGCTCATGGGCTGCTCAGCAAACAGGAAGCTGGTGATTTAACGCTGTTCTGGCTCTTGTTACTTGATCCAGTGGGTGCAGATCAGCTCACTGATTCACTTCTCTGCTGGTTCCATGTCTGACCTTTTGAAGGAGATGCAATTCCAATTTGGTTCTTGCCTGATCTAATCCATAACTCCTCCCCTCACCCTCCCCATTCTGTACTCTATACTGCTTTTACAATCTATTCTGGTGCTGAGAACATGTAGCAAAAAAAAGAAACAGGCTTGAATGTGATGTTCTCATTTCCTCCTTCTCTCCTCTGCTCTATGGGAACTTCAGAAGAGTAAATACCATGAATATAAGGGGAAGAACCGTTTGCATTCAGGACAAATATAGATGGGCTGATTAAATTGTCTGCAGGGTACTGGACAAGTATGACAGGTTGATCTGCAGCAGGCTGAGTAAGGCAGTATCTTTCCATTCATAATAATCCAAAGAGGTGGATCCCCATGTTAGTGACAGTGATGTTAGCCCTGAATTTATGAAAATTCAAATCTGTACAAGAAAGCTTTGAGTTGTTGGTTTTTAAATACAAGGACTGTCATAGACTGAGATGGTGATTAATGGCTTCTCTTTCTTGCTGTCTCAACAGGTGACAAAGAAAGTCAAGTCCATGCAGATGTTCCATACTCCTGTGACATACGCTATGCAGGGTGACAGAGTGGGCATCTGCGTAACCCAGTTTGATCCCAAGCTGCTAGAACGTGGCCTGATCTGCACCCCGGAGTCACTTCAGACCATCCACGCTGCAATCATTTCCCTGAAGAAAATCCAGTATTTTCGAGGCGCTCTGCAGACCAAGGCCAAATTCCATATCACAGTTGGCCATGAAACCGTTATGGGACGAGTGATGTTTTTCAGTCCGGCCCCTGCTGACTTCAATGAAGAAGTTCAAGAAAACACGTTTGATTTTGACAAAGATTATCTTTATCAAGAGGTGTATTTGTCCAAGGACTCAAATTCTTCTGAGAACAAAGAGAATGACCAGGCAGGGGAAGTCCCGCTCCCAAGACAGCAGTGGGCTTTGCTAGAGTTTGAAAAGCCAGTCACTTGTCCTAAACTGTGCCTTGTGATCGGCTCCAAGCTGGATACAGATATCCATGCAAATACCTGCAGGCTGGCATTCCATGGGGTGCTGCTCCAAGGCATGGAAGACAAGAACTACATGGAGACTTTCCTGCCGAAACTGAAAGTGTACAAGCTGAAGCACAAAGAAGGACAAGTGGAAAGGGTAAGCTGCTGCTTCAGTACTATACATGGGGAGGGGGAATTTTTGTTCTACGTAAATGCTTATATTGGTGGACATTGAAATGTAAAGACTGTGTGAAAGGGGCCCTACGAGGATGCTGGGGAGGGACTTTTCATCAGGGACTGTGGTGACAGCATAAAGGGAATGGGTTAAACAGGAAACTCGGATTAAATACAAGGATAAGCTCTTTACCATGAGGGTGCTGAGACATTGGCACAGGCTGCCTAAGGAAGTTGTGAATGCTCCATCCCTGGCAGTGTTCAAGGCCAGGTTGGACACAGGGGCTTGGAGCAAGCTGCTCTAGCAGGAGGTCCATTCTCTGAACTCACTCCAACAGCTTCACATCCCTCTTGTGTTGGGGGCCCTAGAGCTGGATCCACTGTTTGTATGTGTAGAAATTGGCCTTGTGCATGACCCGTTGCCATCAACCAGCCTGTCTGCAGGTCAGGTTTGTTCTCGGGTTCTGCCTCCCGTGGCACTGCAGATACTCAGAGTCGGTGTTTTCCCTGATGCACGATGGTGGAGCAAGTGTCCTAAGAAACCCTCACAGTGTGAAGTCACAGGGGCACGCAGGGACTTGGGAGAGCTGGTGGGAAGAGGGCTGTGCCAGCTGGGGAAGTGCTTCCCATTGGGAGCTGCTATTGAGCCTGTGCTCTTACAGAGCAGCAAGCAGCAGGAACAGTTGGGTGGTACGGTGCGTTATTTTAGTACACAAAGTCATTGGCTCATAGAAAGTCTGAATCAGCTGGTCCCACCCTGCTGCTGATGGCTGCAGATTAGGATCACTCAATTTAGGGTGTCTGTTCTTGGCACTGATGCAGGAAAGTTTCTGTTGAGCAAGGAAGCACCCCCCTACCCCCCTCCCCCTTCCCTGGGGAGGCATAAAAATCATCATCATCATAATTAAAAAATTCAGGTTACCTCCATGAGAAGTGAACTTCTCCTCCAGAGAACGCTGCTGGGGAAAATGAGCCTCAGAGCATCCTGAGAGGGAGGAAGGGGCTGTACCAGCTGCATTCCTGGGCATAGCACCGGCTGGAAACACGCATCCAGGACCAGGGTGCAGCAGGGTTCAGGAGCGCCCCTTGGTAAAACACTGCTGCTGATGCGATGGGGGCTCTCCCCCTGCCTGCTGCTGGAATTAGAATCAATTCCCTGCAGTTTAACTACCCGTTTACCCAGGAGAAATTAGGCATTTATGGTTTGGCTTTTTGTTCGTGCTCTGATTAATGTCAGAGCAGTGAGGGAATAGTAAGAGCTGTAAATTCATTAAGTTTCAGCACTACGAGGCTTTTCTTTTGGGCCCTTGGGCACAGCACCCTCCTGGATTTTAAGTTGATGGGGCTTGGGTGGGTTTTTTTTGGTGTTTGTTTGGGGTTTTTTAAATAAAAAGAACATTTATTCTCAGATTTTCTGGCTCTCTAAGAGCAAGTGTGACGGCTTTGCTGTTTCACACAGAAATCAGATCCATGAACTGGGTAAACAGCATCTTTTATAAATCACATTTACACTCACAAACTATCTTGAATTAGTGGATTTTAGTGAAAATTCACACTTCAGCTTCTTGGGTTTTCTCATCTGCCCCAGTGATGGTGAATGTCCTACAGAAATTCAGGTACCCTTGTGTTCACTGTTTCCTTTTGGTACCCTGGCACTTTAATGCAGAGTGGAGCCCTAGGAGAGAAAGAATCAAAGCCTGGCTGTTGCTGTTCACCAGAGACTTTGAATTTACCTTGAGCCTCTTTCATATCCTTGCTTATTTATCTGCTGATCTCTTCTTTAGGGATGTGTTATTGTAGTACCTGAGAAATTTGGCTCTAAATTACATAATGTTGCTTTTTGGGTGAAGTCGGTGTTGTCTGAGGCACTGCAGAGTGCAGGAAACCTGCTTCTTGCCATGCTGGGATTGCAGCTTGGCTCTGGAAAAGCTGCATGATTCAAAGTGCAGTTATGATTTCTCTCTGTTAGTATGAGCTGGTTTAAGTGTGTGACTGCTCCTGGTTTACTGCAGACCCGATTTGCTTTGTGGTTAAAATAAGTCTTTTAGGGGTTAGTTGTAAGGCAAATCAAAATGTGCCATTCCTTCCGAGCTCGGAGGCAGAGGTTTGTACTTGCTTGACTTGATGGTTTTAAAATGATGTGAAATACGAGTCCAGCTTTCTCCTGCAGAGACGGGGGAGAAGTTCAGTGGAAGGAAGTTTCTGTCAAGAGCATCTTTCTGGCATGGTTACAGGGAGGCAGAGACTGTCGCCCTCTGGACACTTTATTTATGCAGAGCCTTGGCTGCCTGACAAATGTGCTTTCGATAGGAAAAAGAACCAGGCTGGCAACAAGTGGCTTGTGCTGATAACAGGGTAAAGGCAAGTCTCAGAGTGCTATTGTGAGCACCAGTGTTGCTTCAAGGAGTGTAATGTGGGGGTCCCTGTGAAAAGAGGGGCAAATGAGATGCTGTGAAGAGGGCTTGTCCCTCTGAAGTGGCAGAGAGCAGTGGGGGTAATTGTGGGCTTGTGTAAACTAGGGTAGGTCAGCAGCCCCTGGACCTGGAGATTGAGGATAAACGGCAACTGCTGTTGTTGGTCTTGTCCTTCTGGAGACCCCCAGCTCACCAGTCAGCTCGGTGGTTCTGCAGGCAAAGAGACTTGTGTTTAATCCCAAAATCACTTTTGAAATACCTTCCTCTCAGTCCTACCCCTGCACAGCGTTGCAGGTTGATTCCAGCCTGACTAACGAAGCAGTTACTCAGTTCTTGAGATAAATCCCTTCTCTTTATCACGTTATTAGCTCTTCAGCTTCCATGGACACACAGGTTGAGAGCAGAGAGTTTGAACTGCAAGGTGAACCATAGAAGTGCATCATGCTTTCCTGCGTGACTCAGATATTCTGCCTGTTTTGAAAGTGTTTGCACCAGCAGGATTTATCTTAGGATGGTTGCCACTGGGTCCTATTGTTGAGAGTGCTCGTAAATCAGTAGCTCTGTCAGAGACAAAAGGAGAAGGAAAGCCCTCTGCTTTGCTTGCGTACCACAGGCTGCACCTTCTGCACTTACAAGTTTGTGTGGTGAAAAACATACGCAAGTCTCAGCTGTGATTGTTTCCCATTTTAAGCATAGCAGAATGTTTCCAAGGAGAATGGGTTTGTCCTTCCTAAAGATGCTTTCTCTGTGTTCCTCTGACATTAAGAACTCATTTTGTCTGTGTACTTTGAAGTTTTTAATGTATTTTTCGCATTATTTGCCTTGTTCTTAGGCTTTATCAAGCTGCGCTTCTTTCTTCAGCAGTTTCCTTCCATGTCTCACAGCCATGGGTGTCCTGGTGTTACTCACAGCCACTCTGTCCCCAAGTTTTGTGGGTTGCTGGGTAATGAGTTTTCTTAGTGCACTCGTTCCTGTGGGGACCGAGGCCACTGTGTACCTTGCATGCTTACGTTTGGGAGGATGGAAGTGTCACTTCATGCTTAATAACAGCATGTGACTGGTTATTTGAATATTGGTACTATATAAATGTCCCTAAAGGGAGAAGTATTGTTGCAGGAGCAAGATGGGAAAGCAGGGTAATGTACCAAGGTTTTAGTCAGTGCATCAATGAGTGCATCCCTTCTGAAGCCTGAGTGGAAAAGCAAAAGAAAGTGCACACTGTCAGGTTATGGGCAGTGCCTCATCATCCAAAACCCCCAAGTCCTCCTCCTCAGGGCTGCTGATTCTTCCATCTAACTTATTTCTGGATAAAGGCTGTTTCATTGCCTTGCTGGTGTTGCGGCTGTTCTGCCAGCGGGATAGCAGGTAAAATACAAGGCCAGGCAGTGATGCTCTCTGGGTGACTGGGCATAGCTTAACAGGACCAAGCTGCCCAGTGAAAGCTGGGTGCTGGCTGCAGGACCCATGGGGACCACAGCCAGGACCAAGCTGCCCAGTGAAAGCTGGGTGCTGGCTTTGGGACCCATGGGGACTGCAGCAGGGCAGTGGTGGATGTTGCTCCATCCACTGTAAACACGCAGACGCCACAATTAATATTTTGCCTGCTTTGAAGTCTGCACATGAGTTTGTTTGGTTCTGCCTGGCTGCCGATGGTATGCTAAATACAGCCATAATACAGGGACGAAGGCACTCAGGTGAATAAAAGTGCACAGCACGTTCACCAGTTAAAATGCACTGTAAAGCAGGAATATAAAAGATGCATTTATTTACTGGCTCTTGTTTAGGTTTTGAGTAAAAGGGTTTGAGAAGCTTAGTGGGGGAAAGGGGAAGGAGAAGGGAGGGCTGTGTGCTTATTAAACAAATACCAGTGCTGAGAATGGAAGGGTGATGTTTGCTGTCTGATGCAGCATATGGGTTAATGCAGTAGAATGGATGTGTCATAAAAGTGTACTGGCCAAGCACAGAATCTGCTACTCGCTCGTATGAGAGGATGGGTGTCTTGTTCTCTTCCCAGCACAAGAAAGGCTCGCTGCACGTGACTGGCCAGTAGAATTCTGCAAGGTTTGAGTAACACCTATGGTTGTTATTTATATGATGACATTCGAAGTGCAGACATGCTTTTTGGGCCTTGCAAGTGTATGGACAGCTGGTCTTGATTTTTCTGAGGTTGCGCAAGAGTCACCTGTGGGGGAATGGGTTTGTCAGCAAGGCAACCAGGGCTCCATTTTATTTATTGGAGCCAAAAATGTATTAAGAATGTTACTTAGGTTGCAAAAATCAAGCAGTTGGAAGTTTGGAAATGCCAGATTTACAGTTGCCTATGCAACATTAATTCTGTTCCCCTGTGCACTTAATAAGGCAGGGTTCCTGTGAAATGCTTTTGGATGTGGTCATGTAAAGGCTGTATCATGGGGCATATCAAAGAGGGATAGGAGTAAGGTTCTGTGGACATCTGGCATTTCTTAACTTCTTAAGTGCCCAATTCTGCAACTTAAATAACTGAAGGTTTATATAAATGTAATTTCCTCGGTGTTTTAAAAGTAAAAAGGTGAAGTGAAACCAAACCTACATAATACTGAACTGTGGCCATCCCTCTCCTGCGCACCTTCGCTCGGATTTGGGTTGTACAGCAGTGTGGCACAGACAGGCATTGTTTGGCATTAATGGACCTTGTTGACCGAACGGCAGGAGTCTGTAACCCAAGGGAGATGATGGACGGTTGGCCTTTAGGCAGAGGATCCCCACACTGGAGCTGGAGGTGGCGTGGGAAGGGAACAGCCTTAGGATGTTTGTGCATCCTTCTGGTGCCTTTAGAAGGGGATGTGAGTTTGTTCCAAGAGACATCTCTGCCCTCTTCCACTGCAGCTCTTTGCAAAGCCTGTCCTTGTCTTCTGCTTGATTTTCAGTGAGGACTTTGTTAAACCCCCATTCTTTGTCCCTCTCTGTTCTTTTCTGCTTCACCTTTTTGCATCCTCGCATCCCGTCACTTTCCCAGTACATGAAGCTGTGTTTTTAAAAAGGAGCAGGAATTTGCAGCCTCCAGAATATTCCCATTTCTGACACAGCAATGGAAAGTGCTCGGAACTGTTCTCTAGAAATAAATGAGCTGTTCAGGGATCATGATGAAGATGTCTCAAGTGTACTTGTCCTAAAGTACAAAAATGCAATAAAAATTCTTTGTGTTCTCAGTGTTAGTCAGAGGTTCTTTTTGTTCTCTTTTTCCCCTCCTGTTGTTTTCGGCTTTGACTTCATTTATCAGTTTGAGAATAATCCTCAGATGTGTTTTATCCTTTTTAAAGAGATGTTTTATTTCCATTTAAACCCATAAAGGTGTAGATTAAATCAGAAAAGGTTTTTCTTTGTCTCCCAGTGCCTCTTTCTAGTATTTAATATTCAGTGCTTTTGCTTTCTCTGTCTCAAACCGTTCCTTATTTCCCTTCTCATTCTGACACCACTTTGGTGGTTCTGTGTTTCTGATCTGATACCCACCCTTCTGGTTTTTTCCTGCAGCTATGTTAGGACACAGAGTTACTTGCTCTCAAGATGTGTGTGATGGGTTGTTGAGGGGTGTTCAGCTGACAGTACTTTGAGAGTCACCTTATCAACCCGGGTGGTTTAACAGGCTGTGCAGTACAGATTGTGTCCCTGGTCAAAGGGAAATCACAGTTATTTTCCTTGGAATTAGACTGTGGTTAGCACTGAGTTGTGATGTTAACTGTGGTTTTACACCAGGACATATTGTTTGTAAGT
Source organism: Agapornis roseicollis (assembly GCA_002631895.1). Taxonomy (NCBI): domain Eukaryota; kingdom Metazoa; phylum Chordata; class Aves; order Psittaciformes; family Psittacidae; genus Agapornis; species Agapornis roseicollis. The sequence continues at coordinate 117,631 of NDXB01009601.1, forward strand.
GCCACTTAGAGGGGGAGTGTGAAGTGGTTAATGTTCCCTATGAACTTGTTGGTATTAGCAGAGGTGCCGTAGGGATGCTTGTGCTATGGTTAGTAAAGGGCTGTTTACTTTGTCCCTGCAAACACAAAAGCTGAGTGGGAAGGGATATTTCATAAACTCAGTGCTATTGTGTCCTCTGGTCTAAGCCATAAAACAAGAGTAACAGAGACGTTCCCTTTGAACTTGAAATCCCTTTCTAAGCTGCTGATCTAACCTAAGGGAGAGGGGGAGGCTGTACCAGCACTATTTTTCTCTTCTGGGTATTTCTCCCTCCCCACCCTTTTTCTTCTTCTTCTTTTTTTTTTTTTTTTAAAAAAAAGTCCTTAAGTGAGTTTGATGCAGCACCTCTGCCCATAAATTTAAGAAAATATTATGGTAATGTAGGTCAGTGAACTGAACCGCCACTGTACACCGCAGGGATTAGAGCAGGGAGGCAGTGCTCTCCCAACCCGCCCGCTCCTCCGACAGTATAAACAAGAAACGCAAGGAGCCTTCAGCTTTTGCTTGCCCTAATCCTTTGTTTATGCAGCACTTAAACTGACTTTTGGGGTCGTCTCTGTCTGGCATTAAAGCCCTAAAGCTTTTTGAAGTTTCCCTGAAGTTAATAAAATTAGTCTGCCCTGGTCGCTGGGCCCCTTGCTGCCGCTGCGGCGCGGGCTGCGGATCCCTTCCTGCCGCCGCAGCGCTCGGCTTCTTAAGTTAATAATAGTTTAGAACAAAAAAGAGGGAGAGGAAAGCAGAAATCTCCCAAAAGGCTGTTCAGCTAATAGGCAAAGTGATTGCCATTGTAGATGTTCTGAGAACTCAAAGGGGATTAACTTAAACCCCAGCGATTGGAGGTAAATTGCTGGTAAAGTAATTGGAAGTGTTGAGTTTCAGTTGGCGAGCACAACACGCGCTTCTGTGCCCGCTTACAAAGCAGGACTAAACCAAAAAACTTGGATCTTTTTCTTTTAGTTTTCTCACATGGTCTTGAAGTTGAGAAAATGAGGTTTCCTTTGTAGCGATTATCTCCCCTCACCCATTCCTTTTATTGCAGAGATGGATCAGTTCCTGTTACAGGAGGCATCCTCTTATTTAGTCTTCAAGGGTGAACTGGTAATCAGCTGGCTGGGGGGACAGGCACAGTGATGGGATATGTAGTGTGTGATGTGTAGTATTTAGCGTACAAGACTAGGACTTTGGGTCATAAAGGCTTTATTCTGAAGGTACATGATGCGTGTAACGCTTGTTCCCAGAACTCATCCCAAGTTCTTGCTGGGGAGGGCTCTGAACTGACCCATTGAGCCTGGTATGAGTGCTCACCCCGCAATTCCCTTTTAATTAAATTAAAGATACTTTGAAGTGCTCTTGGAAAAATAAAAGATGTTTGCGTTGTCTCAAAAGTTGGCTTCCTGTGCCATTTTGGGGGGATAACTGCAACAACAAGGCACGTGAAAGATCCTCATTGGAGGGTAGGAGACGGACTGTGCCTCAACCACGTAGCCAGCAGCAAGGAGGCAAATGTTCAATTTTGACGTTCTTGTTTTAGGAATAGAAAATTTGTTGGAAGAAGGAATGTTTTTATGTCAACAGCTACTGCAACTGGAAAAAGAAAGGTTTTAAAGGCTGCAGGTGCTTCTGCAGGTTGGAATTAACAGCTGCTTTTGTTACGAGTCTTCTGTTTCAGACTTGAAGAAAGGCAAGTGTGCCTGGGAGCTTATCTCCCCCCTCTACCACCACCCGTTATCAGTGACTCTAGTAAAAGACATTATTCAGTTTTAAATACAAGCTAGAGGTTGCTGAGCAGTGATGCCTCCTTTACTGGTTCACAAGGTGTTTTGAAGCAGTGCTTGTTGAGTGGGGGGAGAGGTCAGACGCACCAAAAACCAGGAACTTGAGGTTTTGGGAGCAGATGAGTGGGTGATCCAGCAGTGAATGTTGTTGGGATGTTGGGATGCTGCTGCCTGCAGCCTGGACTCTGCACCCAGTGGGAGTGGAGCTGCCTGGGCTCTGGTCATTTCCCCATGGGAGGAGGAAGAGGGGCTGTAGCCATTCCTCATCCTGCCTGGGGTCTGGGACAGGGTGAGGCCCTGCCAGTGCTCTCTAATACTGCACAGACCTCTCCAGGGCAAGTAAAGCCCATTTAGAATTAAACAAAAAAGGGATTTCTGATGTTAGATTTACTGCCATACTGAGGTTGGCATTAAGAGGCACATACATGTAGCATCATAAACAATGTTAGGGGTTTGGGTCTGTGTGTGCACTGCTGGCTATGGAGGGGGCTTCAGTGAAGGAGAGTAGCTTAATAAACCAGGAATACTTTGAGTCCTTATTTAAATGACTAAAGGTGAGTGTTTAAGATTGGTTATAATTCTTGACTCTTCTGAGTCGCTTTGGCCTTTGGAACCCTTAGATTTACCTAAAATTTGCTCTGTAGATGTGAAGAAGTGGAACATGCACACACAAAATCATCTTGAGAATATTTAAGTAACATCCCCTTATTTCTTCTGATAAATAAATGTTCTTGCCACAACTGTGAGAGTAAGGCTGGGCGTGAGGCAGTCGATATTCACACCTCTAGGATTAGGCTCACTTGAGTGCACCTTAACCTTCGCAGTGCCTGAGGGGAGGGTTGGTTATCTCTGTTCATCCCCCAGCCTTGCTGCCACTTGTTCCTGATAGCTTCATTAACAATTGGACTTGGAATGGCTGTTCCCACTGAGTTACAAACCTTGAAATTAAAATTGGACACAATGGTCATAGGGCCGTTAGTTTCACAAATCCATGTGTAAAGGTGGTTATTTAATAGGCTCTGTTTAGAAACTCGGAGTAATTCTGGCCCTTTTTCAGAGGTATAGCTGTTGGAGGGCAGGTCTGGAGCTAAGAGGCAGAACGTTTGCATGGGTGATAATGTACTTGGCTGTGGGAAGGGAGTGAAATAAACTTCTTGTGAGCACAGGTACATGAGTGACTTCCATGGAAAGGTTTCAAAGCAGAAGGGACGTTTTAATTAACTGATCTTTACAGCACATTCTGATGCAGGGTTTTGCTCTTCCTGGGTTTAAGAAAGGAGGTGAAAGCACAAATATTTTAACTCATGAAGTCTTCTATGGTTTTCGACACAAATTGTCTTAAACTCAGCATTTCTGATGACTCTTCCAGAATTCTGCTCATTTGGAGGTAAATGGTTTTCCAAGGGCAGGATGCTGGAAGTCACTGAGCTGTGTGTACCTCAGAGGTGTAGTCGTTCTTGTTGCTCTGCTCATGGAAGCCCTGTTTCTCTTGCAGGTGATGGATGATTACAGTGTGATTGGCCGTTCCTTGTTTAAAAAGGAAACAAACATCCAGATTTTCGTGGGTCTGAAAGTGAAGCTGTCCACTGGAGAGGATGGGATAATAGACGGTGGCTTTGGACAAAGCGGCAAGTTTAAGATCCGAATCCCAGGTAGGTGCTTGCCAGCTGACAAATACCAATGGCTGTCAAGTGCAGGGGATCTTCTTGTGTCACAAGTCTGAGTGTTACCAGTAGCCTCCTGAAGTTTTTGAAGTGAGCTCAAACCCAGTTGAACCATTGGTTTGGTGGATTGTACCTGTTCTGAGTGATGCTGGCTGTGAGACTGGGTGGCTTGAAGCCACGTCTTCTGTGTTAACAGATAGGGGTCTCCAAATGAGTTCTTAAGTGTCAGTACCATGGAAATGGTTTGTGGAAATCTCTGCTGTCTTAATATCAGTATGATTTGCACCATAGCCCTTCTGAACAAAGAAAGGAAGACCAACCTGCAGTCACTGTAACTACATATTAAGTATAGCTTAGTGGATGCAAGTGCCTTAAATTGGCTCTGTTCTGCATGTTATTATCTAACTTGCCTTCAAGCGAAAACTCTTGATAAATGAGTCTTTGGAAATCTTGAGAGGTTGTTTTATTGCTCATGTCTCCTGGTTTTATGATATTATATAGTACTGTATTTTTCATCCTCGGTGAACTATAGCAGGGATTTATGCCTCTTTGGGTTAGAGCATGGGGAATGATGGGTGCTGGATTTTAAAAGCATCACTACTGTAGTTGATTTTCTCCTTCTTGTAAGGTGGGAATGTTCTGAGCCTTTTCAAAAGGTGCTTTTGAATAGGTGCTGTGTTTAACTCAAGATCATGGGATAAGATTTTAAGGATACTTAGGAGTACTCTTGTACTTCTGTAGTGTCTCCAGCCCACTTGTCACTAGTTAATCCTGCACCGTCTTTAGAGAGATTATTTCTGTAGTACAAGTAAAGGAAAGAAACTGTGATGTTTGGTGACAGCAGTCACATAGTGACTGGTCTATAGAGAAGCCTGAGTTTTCCTGATTTCTTGCTGAAGATGGGCTGTTTTCCATTTAATTTAAGGCTTGATGCAACAGCACCGATTTTGACCCTCAGCAACTTCTTTCTTCCTATTGCAAGATAAGAATTTTGGACTGAACAAAACCCCTCCTGTGTTCTATCTTAGCTGTAATTCTAGTTTTGCTAGGCTTTGCAAATAGGTCTGGGAGCCTGATTAGCAAGCATAGTGCATGCGTAAAGCAAGAGGTTTCACCAGATACATGTATGTTTTGTATTTTCTAGCCCAGAAAAGCTTTTAAGCATTCACTGAGAATAGGCTGCTTTTGGTGGGCGGTGAAATGATGTGTAGTGACCTTACAGCTGAAAGGGGTTCAATCTCAAAGTCAAGATGCTATCTTGCTTAAAAATGGAGTATTCTTAGTAGCTTTTCTGTCCTGGAGGTACAAATATGATGAAAGAGAAGGATAACGGGAGGGATGGCATTTACTTGGCCATTTCTACATTGGGGTGGAGGAAATGGTTCTTCATGGGATGGGGAGAAACCTCATAAGGAGACTGTGTCACCTGTAAGCAGGAGCTGTAATTGCAAACCAGCAGTCACGTTAAGAAAATCATACACTGACTTAAAAATAGCTTCTCACTTTGGATATTAAGTTAGTGGGAAGAAATGATACCTTTCACTGAGGTGTTTGTTATCTAATCTTGGTTATACTCTCCTGATGTTTAACAGCAGACCATGAAACAGAGGAGCCTTTCTAGTTTGTTCTTTCAATGAGAAGAATATATAGCAGGAATGGTAGAATTTAATACCTCTCGAAGGCTGGCAGAATAATACAGTTAGTTTGCTTTGGAGTCTGGGTCAGGCTTGGGCACCCTTGTTGTCTGGAAAGAAAAGGCAATAAGCTAAATCAGCTCAAGCTAAGGGTGTCAGCTGGCATGTGGCTAGCAGGGGAAAGAACCACAGACTTTGGAAGGGGCTAAATGCTGTGTCTTTAAGAGATGCAGAGATTTGTGTGGAGGGGGAGGGCTATTGCTGTGATGCTGTTTAAGTCAACTGTAGTTCACATTCCTTTGTTAGATCAGTGTTGCTTTTTTAATGTGTCTGCATCCTGTTTGTGGGGTTTGGGGGGGTTTTTGTTTGTTTTCTTAAATTTAACCGATCAGCCTCTTCTCTCCCTTCGCCCCATTCTCAGCCTGCCCTCGCCCAGGGTTTTATGGAATCCTTTTGTGAAGAGTTCTCTTTAATTTTTCTGAAGTTATGTCCCTGTGATTCCTTCACAGATGTATCAGGGAAGGGACGGAAATGTGAGTTAAACTACCTCAGCCTGGCAGGCGTCAGTCCTCTCATATTTAAAACCAGTCTTAACCACTGGAATGGAATAAGTTGTTCAGGTAGTTAACCTGAGGATAAGTTGGGCTGGTTCAGCCTGGAGAAGAGAAGGCTCCTTAAGGGGAGACCTTAGGACAGCTCCAGTGACTAAAGGGGCTGCAGGAAACCTGGAGAGGGGCTTGGGACAAGGGCCTGTAGGGACAGGGCAAGGGGAATGGCTTCAACCTGCCCGTTGAAAGGGGAGACTGAGCTGAGCTCTCAGGCAGAAGCTGTTCCCTGTGAGGGTGCTAAGGTGCTGGCCCAGGGTGCCCAGAGAAGCTGTGGCTGCCCCATCCCTGGCAGTGTTCAAGGCCAGGTTGGACACAGGGGCTTGGAGCAAGCTGCTCCAGTGGAAGGGGTCCCTGCCCGTGGCAGGGGTTGGAGCTGGAGAAGCTTTAAGGTCCCTTCCCACCAAAGCAATCTAGGATTCTATGGTAACTGAGGGCTGGTTTTAGGAACAAACCTCTAAATAGCAATAAAAATGAGGTAGATGTATCAGAGACTTGTGTCCTGACTACTTAAAGTCATAGCAGACCATGGTGCATTTGTAGGGTGGTTTTAGTCTCACTGGTGCCAGCAGCCTCCGGCACTGTGTCCAGTCAGCGGGCAACTGTTGGGCTCCCCAGGTGTTGTTCTATAGTCCTTTGGAAACGGCTTGTGTTTCTCTGTGGATCACACCCTGGGAACGTTGTCTCACATCATCTGTGGGCTGAAAGTTGGCAGAGCAGTGCTGGGAATGGCAGAACATGGATCTGTTTCTTATTCTGGCACTGCTTGCATGCAGCAATAAGTCAGATACTTAGCTCTGCTCTTCTGCTTGTGAAATAGGGATAATTGCTATCCATTCTGGGGGAAAAAGAAGTAATCTCTGATTTAGATTTATTCCAGGCTTGGAGCATTAATATTTCTTAAAAAGACTTAATTATCTTTCTTTAGAGTACAAAAATGCATCTCGAGTACAGCATGCAATTGGAAGTTCCTCAGTTGCTGAAAGATGTTGGTAGTTTGGAAAAAATTCAGGAAGAGCAGCAAGAACGCTGGAGAGGCTGAAGGGATTGATTTATGAGAGGAAGAAGATGAAAAGAAATGCATGAAACTTGGCTAAATGATGTCTAAGTGGGAGATATGATTATCTGCGAGCATTTGAAGAACATAATGGAGAAAGATCCCTGAGGGTGGTCCAAGGAGGTAGAAGTTAATAACATGAAATAAAGCAAAGCGTAACTTGGCTATTGAGAGATGTTGTTTAGCAGAGATTTCTTGCGCTGCCAGGTTATCTTTGCAATGGAAAATGATGTAGATCCACTTTGAGAATACTCACGTAGTTTGCCTGGATGTTTCCTAGTGCCTGTGTCAGGGTGAAGCAAAGAGGTCAGGGTGGTGGGGAGTAGGAGGACGGTGTGCTTTTAATCTCATTTTTGTGTTCAGGCCTGCTTTTATTGCTTGGATGACAAGGTATAACCTACTTTCTAGACTGTTTGCAGCAGCATCTAGTTTAAAGTAAATAAAAAGAAGTATTTTCTGGCAGAGCTGCCCTTCTGCAGGCCTGGCTTGTGGAGCTCTTTGGGTTTTAACTGAGGAACAATCTTTAAGGTACATTAATTGGTAGGATGATGCTTATATTCCAGAGGGATTGTATGACCAGGCATATAAAAAGTGGGGACATAAGCTCTAAACTCACAAGAGTTTTGCTTGGTTGAATAAGCTGCTTCAAAACCAACCAGGGTTTGAAGAGCAGTTTAAACTACACTGCACTGTGAGTTGTGCGTGTGTGTAAGGGAGGATGAAGTTGGGTTGGAGTTGTAACTGGGAGCTCTGCATTGTACAGGTAAATGAGTGGAAAGAGCTGTTCACCTTTGAGTCAAGAACTGGCTTAGGGGAAGCAGGAGCTCTATGTTGAAGTGCCTTATTCTAAAGAAGACAAAAGCTAACAGTGGCAGCCTTTGGAAGACGCTTATTTCAACACTGGGTGCACCTCGGAATGTCATGCCAAGGTATAAGAAATTCAGGGGGAAGTTCAGCGAATGGTTGGAATAACTCAGTGCTAATGGTGGATTTTGTTTAACTGTTTCTCAAACAAGAACTGACCCTGTAAACCTCTGCTCAGTTTGCTGAATCCCAACAGAGACTGGCTCTGGATACGCCCATTTCATTGGTCTTGGTATGTTGCGCTTGTGTTTGATGGCTGTGAAATGTAGTGACTTGTAACTCTAATTGGAGCATATGGTGGTGCCTCAGGCATAGTTCACTTTCCTTTCTGTCCTTGCTTGTCTAGCTGCTGGTGAAGTGCTCGTCCCGTCTGAGGCACTGCAGCGTGTTTGACTGTGATTCTCCTCTTTCAATACAGTGAAAATTGCTCTGTGTGAGATGAGTTGAAAGTCACCGTGTTTCTTAATGCGAATGAAGCGTATCTGACGCTCCCGACAGTTGAACAGGCTTCTGAAGTGAGCACATCTAAATGTAATAAAAGGCACCCGTTTCACAAGAAGGGACACAAATGAAAGCATTAGAATATAAGGTGGGGTTTTTTTCCTTTGCTGTTCTTTCCACCTGTGCAGGATAACATGAGTTTTGAGGCTCTTACAAGAGGTGAATTCAAATTGTGTTTGTGACTTCTTGCCTTGCATTTGTAATGCTCATTGAGTATAAGAGAGCAGGTCTGTCTTCACTGTTCCCACTGCTTGTTGTGGCAGAGGGGTTAAATGCACCATAAAGTCTGTTCTGAAACGATCCCAGCGATATGCTCCTTAGATTGGGAATGCGATGTGTCTAGGATCCTACAGCTTTGGTATGAGATGACATGAAGTGGTAAGCATTAGCCAGTGTGCTTTATTCTTGACAATCCCTTGTATCCTTATATGTGAAATTAAGGGTAGAAGTGCTAAATATGTGTTTCCCCCCATACTGTACTATGGAGATGATGTGTCTGTGGTGGTTTTATGTTGCCATGTGCATTGGCTGGGATCCCACATTGGTTTCAAAGTGCTTCATGACATGGTGGGACTGCTTCAATGTAAGAGCTGCACATGAACAGCACTACTGTGCATTGTTGCAATTCCAGTTCAAAATCAGGGGCTTAAAAGTGAGATTTTTAGCATTAAAGAAGCTAGAGGTTAAACAGTATGAGGGGAAATGACAGTTATGCAAAGATGGAGAACTGCAGGAGCAAAACAATAAGTATCACATTGTTTTCTATAACTTCCACCTTCAAAATATCTTAATTGTGTTACTGATACAACTTTTTAGTGTTATTCAAGGGGTATGTGTCTGCAGGCTCTCAACACAATGTAGCTGGCATTTATGGAATATGAGTTACTTGGCTTTTCTTAAGCAGCTGTAGGAGGCAAGCTTTAAATAGCTGACAGCAGATAAATGTCCTATTCCCAACTCTGGAACTCAGAGGGCAAGTCCTTCCTGACATCAGCAGGAATGGGACAGTCTAAACCTTTTCATTGCACTCAGAACAATTAAACACCCTGTCACTGAGCAGCATGCTTTTTTTGTGGGCCATCTTGACACTTGGAATTCTTTGCTTGTGTTGCATTAAAATAGGATAATCTTCTTCTCTTCAGCCAAATGAAATTCAGGCACATCTAATGTCCGTGTTTGCCCAGCCCGGCTCCTCTGTTAATAAAAGAAAATACAAAGTGGTTGGCTGCAGAGCCTGGTGGGTTGCCATCCTGTCGGATCAGGTGAGGCTGAGCAGGCTTTCAGTCAAGAGGCAGAACAAAAGCCCAAGGGCAGTGGAATCCGTGTAGCTGTGTTTTGTTTAAAAGCTGGAGATTAGCTCTGCGTGTTCTTTCACAGCCTCTCTTCCCCTACCCTCTAAACCAAACAAAACCTAAAATCCTTAAGGGGTACTTGAAACATAAATCTCCTGCTCTCCTTTTTGTGAGCGTTGGCTGGTGTTGTATGGACGGAGGCTGGAGAGGACCATTGCCAGGGAAGCAATGCTCCCTGGTATGATCCCCTCGGTGACCACGCAGGAACCAGGAGTCTGTACTGCACTTAGAAAGGTTGGCCTGAAAGGATCTAGCCTCCCTCTTGTGTGGTGACATCCTGTAAGCCTGTATTGACCTTTGAATGTCCAGATTTATTGACCTCAGAGGGTTCTTTCTATAGAATCCAAGTCAAGATTTGCGCACATTGCTTCTGAATGAAAGCAGAAGTGAAGGAAGCGTTAACTTATTACGTGGCTGGCTGCCTTGTTCATGTTATCAGCAGATCCTGGTCTTGAGTGTAGTGAAAGAACTGCAGGACTAAGTCTAAACTTGGAGCTGTGATGAGTGATGTGTTGATTGTAGGGTTGGTTTCAGAAGCAGCCGGTGGTTGCACAGGAGTTGATGCTGTACCCACAGGACGTTCAGACTCTTGTTTTGGGTTTTAGGTTGCTGTTGGAGTGTCTGTTCAGCAAGCTGCTCTTCTGGGATCAGGCAAATGTGGGTTATGGAATTATCAGGTGATGTAGCAGTGTTTGTGTCCTTCTGTAGAAGAAAAAAGTCCAGACAAGTGTTAAGGTTGCAAAGTTAAGCATTTAAAACTTGGATATGAAAAAAGAGAGTATTTTAGCTCTCCACTGGAAGATGCGTTCTGATACCAGATCCGTTTGTAATTGCATTCCCCACACTGGCACACACAAGGAAAACATTGCAGTTTTGGGCGATGCTTCGTAACTGACCAGTTATCCCATACTACTTTTTCTCCTCAATGAGCAATCAGTTCCTTGGTCTTTTGCACTTCACGGGGTTCCCACTGTAAATAGGAAATAAATTTTATGTGCAATTCAAGCAAAAAAAAACCCCAAGCTATTAATAAAAGGAAAATAATTCCAGCAGATGGGATTTGTTTGAGCATAGCATAAGTATCCTTACTTCTACCTGTACCACTTGGGGGGGAACAACCCAAAACAAAACCTGGTGATGAAACATCCCTGCCAGCAGCCTCGGGTGTGCAAGGTAGAGGGGATTTGTTCTGACCTGGGAATGCTCCAGTGCTGTTCTGTTGTGAGCCCTTGAAAGGAGGGTAAAAGGGAGAGTCCATCCTGGCCCTGTGCACGAGGTTGTCCTCTGCAGATGGAGGCTGTTGAAAATGTGGCTGCCAAAGTAGTCTTTTCCAAGTGTGTGCTAATGAACAGTTTCCTTCTCTGCCTCCAAGAACAGCAGTTGCTCCAGTAGTGTCTTAAAGTTGAAGTTTCAAATCCCTGTTGCAAACTGGAAAGATGCTATAGCTGGAATTCGATGACCTTAATTTGAGGATGGAATGTGGATCTGGTCGTGTGGGGAGCTCGGGAGACAACTGTGGGGTTTTACAAGTGCTTGGAAGTGGGGCGGTGGTTGTTTTGGTTGGCAGTGGGGTGGGCAGTCAGCTCTCCACAGTATTCAGTGGTAAGCCCCCAAAGGAGGCTTTTCCTTTTATTTAAAATGGAAATAAAAACTTGTAAGGATTGTTTCTTTCCTTGGATAAACTCAAGTCATTACGCATAAGATTCTCCTAAGCCACAAGAGCTGGATACATAAATTAAGCTGCCACTTGCACTCGGTTGCATGTTTTTTGGATCTGGGGTTTCAAAAGTGCACTTACCTCGAGGTTTGCGGTAGAGCTGGGAGCTGGTAGTGCTGCTGTGTGTTGCATCTCCCTTCTGTGTAGGGCCTCTTGTGGCTTTAAGTCTTCCCAGTTAATCCCAATTAATTTGGGGGTAATGCCATTACTGTGGGAGGTTGCATGGCCCTGCATCATGGGTAGGGCATGTCTGTAGCAGATGCAGCAGAGGATGCTGTGGTGTTCTGAGCTCATCTGGACCTTTAAATCACCTGAGCTCACCCAGTGGCCTCTTGCAAATAATCTTGATACCTTTTGGCTCCACGGTGCTGCTGTGAACCATCCCTGTGTGGCTGCCCTTAGCCTGGCCAATGCATGTAGGAAATCCTGTGTTAAATGAGGTTCTTGTACCTGGGGGTCACCTTTTTGAAGGAAAAAAAGGGTGGGGGAAGAACCATGTTGGTGGGTGGCATAATTAAATACTCTAAATGAGGAAATGAGCAAGTTTATTTCCTCTGTAAGAGCAACCCTACCCTGCTTTGCCTATGTGGTAATTGCACCGTTCTGTGAGCATACAACTGCAGAACAGAGCTATATTCAAGATTTAATTTGCTGCATTGTCATTTTGGGTGTTTTTCAATTGGAGCCCCCTTGCTCCAGGCACCACAAACCAACTCCCCTGCTCCGTCCAGACCAAACTCTGCATTTCATTTTGGCTTTACTGCATTTGTGATGCTGAAATTGCAGACCATTTGGATTAGTGTCGTACACATCCCACACCCAAGAGCAGGATGCTTGTGCTACCTTCAGGTTGGGTTTTGTTGTCCTTTTTAGGTGTTTCATTTTGCAAATTGAATACACTCTTGCTGTAATTTCAAGTGTGAAAACATTACTTCTTTTTTTCTTTAGAAAGAATAAAGCCAACAGTGGTTTTTATTATGTGTCTGTGCAGTTTGGCTGAGCAACCTTAGAGCTCCAAAACCCAATAATCCTGTAATGCCTTATGCCTCCTAGAATGGGAATATCCTTTTTCTAGTTTTATTTTCTTCCTTTTTTAATGTAATTCTCATCTAGCTCAGCACAAGAACCCTTCCACTGGGCAGATTTGGGATGCTTCAGTGTGTGCCTTGCCAAAAGTACTGAAAGTACAGCTTCTTCTGTAGGGTAACATAATAGAGTGTGTCTGACGGAAGCTTGTATCAGTTCCCTGCCACTTGATTAAGCATTGTACTTCTTGCTAAGGACTTGGTTGATGTCAGCACAGCTAAATGTGAAGGGTTTGGAGGATCCCTGTGCATTCAGGTACGGGACTGAGCTGCCAAAACACGGTGCTACTTACTAGTTAAATGCCCGAAAATGTGGTGGGGACTTGCACCTTTTGTAGTTGCTTCTTTACTGTTCCATGTGTTTAAGTGGTGATTTTGTGATGAAGGGATGCTTGTTCTGGTGGGAGATGGCAGCAGGGCTCTGTGTGCCCATGGAGCAGGGACTGTGGGGTGAAGTGTTCAGGGGAGCTTCCACTGATCTCCAGTGGGCAGCTTTCTCCAGGAGTACTTACAGCAAGGATGTGGAAGCCGCAAGCTCTGGATGGCGCTCCCAGGTCTGTGGCTGATTTATACACTACAAAAGAAGGAATTATTTCATAGGATCCCAGACTGGTTTGGGTTGGCAGGGACCCCTTCCACTGGAGCCGCTTGCTCCAAGCCCCTGTGTCCAACCTGGCCTTGAACACTGCCAGGGATGGGGCAGCCACAGCTTCTCTGGGCACCCTGGGCCAGCGCCTCAGCACCCTCACAGGGAAGAGCTTCTGCCTGAGAGCTCAGTTCAGTCTCCCCTTTCAACGGGCAGGTTGAAGCCATTCCCCTTGGCCTGTCCCTACAGGCCCTTGTCCCAAGCCCCTCTCCAGGTTTCCTGCAGCCCCTTTAGTCACTGGAGCTGCTCTCAGGTCTTCCCTTCAGGAGCCTTCTCTCGTCCAGGCTGCCCCAGCCCAGCTGCTCCAGCCCTCGCAGCATTTCCATGGCCTTGCTCCAGTAGCTCCAGGTCCTTCTTGTGCTGCTGCCCCAGAGCTGGACCCAGGACTGCAGGGGGGTATCCCCATAGCACAGCAGAGAGGGGCAGGATCCCCTCCCTGAGCTCCTGCTCACGCTCTGGGGATGCAGCCCAGCACACGCCATCATCTTTGGATGTTCCATCCTCACTCACGGCTTCACACTGGGTGGAAAATACTGAAGTTCTAAGCCTTTATGTAATTTAACTTTTGATCTTAATAAACATCTCCACAAGGGCAGCTCGTGCTTTCAGATTGCCCTCTTGCAATGAAATTTCTCTCTGTAAACTGTGCTTATTTACTCCATTTTGATTGTTCATCCTTTGGGCCTTTCACCTTCCCTTTCCCCCAGTGTTTGTTCTGATAGCTTTTTGAAGTCTGAGTAAAAACATGCACCATGGGGGCTTCCTGGAGGAACAGAGCTTTGTGCTTTGCAAATTGTAGGCTATTTGAAGTATGGACTCCCAACAGTGGCCGTGCTTGGTGGATGGGAACTGTCCTAAATGGAGCAACCAACTTCGGTGCAGCTCCTTGGTTTCCCCGGAAAAGTCCATTGAATCCAACCTGTCTAGTGGTCTCTCTGGGCTAGATCNAACAGTGGCCGTGCTTGGTGGATGGGAACTGTCGCGTGACAAGGACATGAACCTTGAGAAGCCTGATCAGTGTTTTGAGTTTGGGGACAACAAAATAATTGTGCTTAATGGTGTGCATTGATTTCAAGGAAGTCTGTGTGAAAAGCAGCCTTTGGTTCGTGTTTTCACAAAGGGATTTCAGTGTTTAATAAAGAATAGGAAATAACTGGGGCTTCAATAGACCTGTTTTGATGGAGGGTGTCTGATGTGACATGATTTATGTATAATATTATACATAAGCAATAAAAGCATTTCCTTCTTGTAACTACAGTACTACTGCATTAAAAAACCTGTAGAAAATACTCCACAAGTACTTAATACCTGGCATAAAAGTTATGGGTAAAGTAGGAAAAAAAAGTCATCCTGCTTTTGTAAAGCACCTGAGGTTGTAACTTCAATCACCAGAATTCCATATTGTGTCTGGGCTGTGGGTCTTATCAGAGCAGTCTTTGAAACCTTTGAGCCCCCAATTTCCCTCACCCCTTTACCTTTCATCCCTCCCAACTATTCCAGATTAGGAAATGCAGACAGTGTGGTGATTCGGAGAGCCTGATCTCCCTGTAATAACTGATGGGCCACCTGGTCCCATTCTGCTGGTGTCTTACCATAATCTCTATTCTGCCATCCCTGTTCATTCCCTTTCTGTTGGTCATTTACCTCTTTTTTTACATCTACAGCCCCTTCCTCTGCCATCTCCCTGCACACCCATCCCTGAGCAGCCTCAGCTGCTTTTTTGGTTTTATAGAACTCCAGACGGGTTTGTGTTGAAGAGACCTTAAAGCTCATCCAGCTCCAGTCTCTGCCACCAGCAGGGACCCCTTCCAGTGGAGCAGCTTGCTCCAAGCCCCTGTGTCCAACCTGGCCTTGAGCACTGCCAGGGATGGGGCATAAAGTAAATATATCAAGTACAGAACCCTGAACCTGTGCCATCCCTTCGGTTACTTGGTGGGTTCATCCTAAACTGTCCCTTTGTGTCTAAATGAAGAACGTTGTTGGTGTGATGCTGCCTTTTGCTGGGCACCTGAGGGTGTTCAGTTCAGTACATGGACTTGCTGTTAGGTACCTCTTTACTGCTGAATGCATTTATTCACCTTCTCACTTTTCCATCTGTGAATGAGCACCATTACCTGTGCTTGATTTTGGCCAGTTGGTGTATGGATGTGTGAGGAGAGGGACTGTTTGCCTGTGTGTTCCTAAAGCATCAGCTTGTCAGGATTGGCATTATAACATGAATGCAACATGAAGATCATGGATCTGAGTTGTTAGATTGCAATGAATTGTATTTTCAAGCTAGCACAATGGTACCGCAGGCTGTGCCAGATACTGCTGCTGGTGGAAGAGGAAGATGATGTCTTCAAGGACTGGAAATCAGCTAAAGAATGCATGTTCTGCTGACAGGAACAGGCTCTAGATAGAGCATGAACTGAGGATTTTCTTTTCATGGCTCATTGCCATCCACCGTTCTCACAAGTACCTCCTTAGGAGATGTACAAAGATTATAGTCCTGCTGGAGTCCGTGTGGAAACTGATGCCTGTTTCCCTAATCCTAGTTTTTCTTTGCCTTTTCCTTGTTGCTTTCAGTAGCTTGAGGATATAATGCAGTTTTAGTTGTGGGTTTGTAATTTATTGTCTTGAAACGGTGTACATTCAGAGCAAGACCGAGCTACTGGGTAAATTATCAGCATTGTTGTTTTCTACTTTAAGTGCAACTTAAGCTTGGGTTTAGTGACCCATGTTCTTTCTTGAGTTGCTCTTCCTTTTAAAAGTGGTTGAATATTTTAAGACCCCTTTTCCACTGACTAAGCTGTATGAAGGGTGAATAGAAATTAAGGGTTTTGGAGCAAATCCGACAATATGTACATATCTTTCAATATTTGCCAATTTATTCCAGTAAAAAACTGACTTAGTTTCTCACACCTGTGAAAACAGAGTAACATGACTATTTCTGTCCAGTTGATCATCATGCATTTCACTAGTGTTTCCTTTTAAATCTGTGACAAGGTTTCAGAGTAAACATCTGCTGGAGCAAAGGCTGGGACAATTCTCATTCAGCATTTGCTTCTTAGGCATAGAATGGTTTGGGTTGGAAAGGACCTTTAGGTCATCTCATTTCAACCCCTATGCCATGGGCAGGGATGCCTCGCATCAGACCATGTTGCCCAAGGCTCTGTCCAGCCTGGCCTTGAACACTGCCAGGGATGGAGATTTCTTATAAGCACAGGGGAGAAAAAAAATCCCTTTTATTTGGCATTTGGAAAAAATTATAGATGGGTTAACACCACATTTTAATCATATTTTTCATAAAGCTCAGAATCTTACAGGAGAAAATGCTGGTACTCGTAAGGAGACTGGGCTGTGGAGTTTTGCGGTGAGTTTGGTTGAATGACTTAACTCTGATTTTCATAAAGGATGGATTTCTGTTACACAAAGTGGTTGCTTTTAGGATGTTAAGGAGGGAGAGAAATCCTGGAAGCTTGGGGACAGGGTCAGTGTTACTCAGAATCTGAAGTTTCCTGGTTTGCTTGTGGATGGTTGGGAATCTCCTGCTGGAGACCTCTTGATTCTTTCTGCTCTTAAAGCTTTTATTCAAGTATTAGATGTGGTTTTGATTTGGGGATGCACGTACATATGGATTACACATATAATAAGTGGAAGCATATTATGGATTCCCTGCTGCTTTCAGTGACCCAGGTAGTTGGAATTGGTTTGGGATGGAAAAGGAGGAAAAGACGAACTGCAAGCAAATTGATGGAGGGTATTTCAGTCCACCCGATTATTTCTAATTGAAGCTGTCTGAGCCCGTCTTAATACAATTTAGTTATCGCCAGGCAGAAGGATTTTATTTATGGAATGGGGCCTGTTGGAACTTCCTCCGACCCCGAAGAAGCTGTGAACAGGAGGGAGCTGATCAAGCAGGCATGCCTGGCCCTGCACACGAATTTCTTTAATAAGGCAGGGATTGATGTCTTGTGCAGTTCAGGGGTTAGGTAAACAGCGGTCCCTCGGTTCAAGGCTTTCCATGTTCGGCTGTTTGTTTATACGGATCTTAGAAGGTTAGGTTAGCCTTCCTGCCATCCCAGGGGAGCTTCCCTGACCATGGGATAACCTCCTCTGCTCCAGTGTTGCTCAGGAGGTGTCGCATCCCCTTTGGGAAAGGTATGGGTGAGAGGAGTGTCAGCAGCTCATACCCAGGGAATTGGATGTCACCAGAGTGGTTGGGGCTCTCTTCACGTTTGATGTATGTAATCACTGTGCTCCTGTTGTCAGACTTGGTGTTTGCACACACCGATGACTTGAATATACAATGGGGGCTCTGACTGAAGCAAGGTTTTGGCAAATCAGTGTCACGCATGACTAAATGCACCAGAGCTGTGAGGTCACCAGTCTGTGCTTCTACTGACTTGGCAGTGATGGTCCCTTAAATTGAATAGGATGAACCCTGAACAAATAAGTAGCCACATTAATGACTCTTATTTACAAGAGTGATAGTTACATGTTGGACAGTATGCTGAGCTCATTTCTATGGTTATCGGATCCCAGTCTGTCTCTTCCAGAGGGGCTGGTGTTGGGAAGCAAGACGGGAATGGTGCAAATTCATCTGTGTCTTGCTGCAGTGTAGCTCTGATGAGTGGAGCTGTTCTGGAACTGGAGGATGACTTTGTCCTGGGTTAGAACTGCTTTATCACGTGTGTATGAAGTTGGCTTAACTCCTAGAATCTGTTGAATTGCTTTTTGCTGATTCGATGTCTCTGATTTGTACTACGTTTTTCTGCAGCACCTCCAGTCTATAGCCATGCAGGCCCACACAGACATTAATAGACTAGCCACACAGCTGCATCACAGATATCCTTACCAATGGGGAAACTGAGGCACGAATGTGGGCTGTGAATTGCCAATGGACATTTCTGAGGGAGCCAAGGTCTCATTGACCCTTCCTGTCTTGTAACCCCCAGCATCGTGCCGCTTGGTCTGCAGCGTCATGGTGTTGTTGGGATAGGTTTGTACCAGTCCTAGAACTGCTCAGGAAACCTGAACTTTGCGGGGTGGTCCCGACTAGGATGGTGTTATGGAAATATCCTGTCTTGTAAAAATCCATATGGGTGGCATCCAGCTGAAAGGTGAGGTGTGGGGGGGTGGGAGGCCGCTTCCCCACCGGCTGAGGCTTCAGAGTGCCAAAATATGAACATCTTGTCGCTTTTAAATAATGTGTGGGGTCTGACTTAAATGTTGGGTTTCGTATTTAATCAGTATTAATATGATAACAGGAATGTGACAACTGAAGCGAACACAAAGAGATTATCTTCTTAGCCAAATGCATCCATTAGCCAGGAAATATAGGTTTCTATTAAATGAAGCAGACAGATGGGCTATTGGAGGTGACTGAGAACAGGAGGGGGAGGGAGCCAGGAGGTGAAAGTTGAGGTTTAGACAATCTCTATAAAAATAAAAACAAACCATCCATCTCAGTGGCTGGCGGTTTACCCTCCCGTTGCACTTTAGGGATGCTGCTCCGATTCCTATCGAGAGCATTATGCTGAAACTTAATCTAACAGAGCACTTACTCCTGCCAAGCTCTGGCTCAGCATCTGCAGCACTCCCCCAGAAAGAAGTGTCCAACACGGCTTCAAATACAGGATAGGATTGTGCCATCATGGGGAGAAGTGCTGCTTTGGGATCCTGGGAAAGGCAGGTTGGATCCTGTCCTTCCAAGTCTTTATTTTCCTTCTTGGTTTCCTTTTTCTTTGGGGAAACAAAATCACGTCACAGCATTTCAGAGCAGTTGTAATGTAAATTATTCATCTATGTGTGTGTATGTATATGAATCCCTGTTTAATAACTGTTGTAACAATGTTTATAGCCGGTGTTTGAAACTGAGATTATAATAGTCTAAATAATTGTAGATAACGCAGATAACAAGAAGAAAATACATAATTAAAAGAATTTTACAAGATGGACAATTTGTGGGGATAGATGGAGTAACACAATACATTAAAAGAGAATCTGTAGCAGTGCAAACATATGACACTTATAACAGGAAACATCTGCTTGGCCAACCACCCCTGGACCGGCCACGGCTTTCTGCTGCCAGCCTCTGTGTGTGCTCCATTGCATCAGCAAGGCCCTCGTCCTTAAAAGTGGTGGTCTGTCACAAGGTTGGGGCATTTTTGTTTCATGGAATCACATGGTGGTTTGGGTTCAAGGGTACCGTAAAGCTCATCCAGTTCCAACCGCCTGGCGTGAGAGCCTGGTTGGCTGGAGCCAATTCTCATTGGTCACTGGCCCTTATCTTCCATCCCGTTTTAATTCTGCTGCCTGTAATTATTTCTCCCTCCTGGATTTTAAGGAAGGTGCCAAGCTTTGTGTGGAGTTTTAGATGGTGTGATGGAAGAGAGATAGGGAAAAAATGTGTGGCAGGAGGGAGAAGCAGCATCCCTCTTCTGTCTGACATCTCCAGAGTTTCATAAATTACTTTTATGTCCTTTCACTTAAATTCACTGTCTTTACATTACTTCAGCTTGATTTTCCTCTGGAGCTTTATATATTCATAAAAATGGGATGTGCAGAAGTCTACTTTGGTCTTTTCTTGTCCTTTACGCTTGGCCTGCTGTCCAGTAGTGTAAGCCAGTGTCAAACTAACCGTGACTGGCTCACTTGAGGAGCATGAACCATATGTTCTTACAGCCCCTGGATCTAAGATGCTTTTAGAAATAGAACTTTAAAACAAGGTTGGGTTTGTATTTCCCTTTGGTGCCCTTTATTCATATGTACTGGCTTGTCTTCCACTTTCCCAACAGGTGATAGCTAACAGGGAGGGCAATAAGATCATGGACAAGGTGGGTAGAGGCAGGTGATGGCTCAGCTGTGCCCTGGCCCCAGTGGCAATGGGACAGAGTGGGATGTGTGCTCAGGGGGATGCAGCAGGCATGGAGCCATTTGTCAGGCTTCTTGGGAACCTGACCCACGGCCCTGCTTCCCTGCCGGTGTTGTTCTTCAGGAGGCTGGGAGGTGAGTGAGTGGCTGGTCCCTTGACAGGGCTCTTTTAAAACATTCATAAAACTTTTATGGGCCTGCCACCCTTGCAGATAAGTATTTTCGGAGTTTATGGGCTTATTTTAAGGATTGAAGTTTAAAGCAGCTTTTGTAGCCCTGGCTGTCCCCAGAAGAGCTTTTTGGCAAACCTCTGGAGGCTGCCATGATTTTCCAGGTCTTCGGAGTTGTTTCTTTGCTCAATTATTACCCTTTTGCCTCCTCCCAGCTTTGTATGACTAAATGGGATCAAGCATTAAATGAGGCTTTACTCTTCCCTCAGCCTTGCCTAGGGCTAAGAGCTGATCCAATGCATGTATTTGGTCATCTTGAAAGGACAAAGCTTGCAGTACTTATAAACTTATTTCCTCTATCAGACTGGGGGTTTAGGCCTGGTTTTTATTTGTGTCTTAATTGTAGGTTGGATTGTAGGTTCTTGTGAAGGTCTTAGACTGTCAAAGCGACAAAGATAAAGTAGGAGCTTCAGGATGACAGAGGAGACCAGAATAAACTTTAACTCCCTGTACAGGGTCACTTGGTCCCAGATGTAAAACCAACCACCCTACTTGCTTTATTTTGGGTGAGGTTGTTAAATCTTCCATAGTTGAGGAGCTCCCTTTTCCAGACCAGGCACAGTTCAGTGCATTTGCTGGCTTAGTTGGATATTTAATTTTTCTCCTAAAAATAGAGCTATCTGTTCTGGTACAAAACAATACTTTGAATTTTGTTTCACTATTTCCATGACTTCTATGTCAGCACATCTTGGGACTTGTCCTATAAATGGAGCTGATGTAGTAATCATGGCTTTCTGGACATCCAGATCCTCACTGGTCAGAGCCATCTAATTTATTGCTTTGAAGAGGAAACTACTTCTGCAGGTCTGTTCTTCTGCAAATGCTACACTGATAATTAAAGAGAAAAACATAGGAATGACAATATGTTCAATGTCAGAATGGATTCAACCAGCTCAGATGTTAAATAACACCACAATCTGCCTGTCTTGGTACAAAGCAGAGGTGAGGGCATGGTGTTGTGCAGGAAACTGTTGGCAATGTACACATCAAGACTTAATGCTGCTTAAGGATGGCGTTTGCCTTCAGCTTGAGACTTCCTGCTCGTATATGGGTGGTCAAGCGCTGTGGTTCTGCTGGGAAAGTATGAACTGCAGACAATGAATTCATGCTCTGGGAGCAGAAGTAGTGACACAAGGAACAAATACAGCTTTAGGGGAAAGAGTTCTCTTCGGTTTTGTTGTAAAATAATTAGCCTTCTGTGGGAGGCACGGGGAGCATAGGAAAAGCCCAGGAGCTGCTCCATTGCTTGTGATTTGACTTGAAGTTTATGACCCTGAGTAATGTGCCTGCTCAGCCGCACTCAACAAAAGCCTATTTGATGAAATGTTAAAGCCATGAATTACATCTCTGCAAAAAGCCTGGTCTAAAATTTGTAAAATCAGAAATAAATCAAGAACTTCAGAGCTCGGTGGAGCTGTTTAAACATGAAATTAAGAGGAGCAGGCGGCTTCAGCAACAAGAACACTCTGTAAGCTTCAATACTACAGAGCTTTGCTTCACATTAAGAAAGGGCTGTGTATTTCAAGGTATTGTAGAAAGAACTGTAGCATTACAACATGAGGCTAGGGAGTGGGGAAGCTGAAACAGAACTGAAATAGTATTGTGATCTGATGGAAGTCAAGCAAAACTTGGCTGGGTTTGTTAACTTCCATCTCTCATGCCTATTCATTAGGGCTATAATAGCTCAAGAGCAAGTTGTACGGCAGCTTTAGGGCTTCTATAAGGCAGTTGTTGTCCCAGCATTATCACTGGTGTGTGAGCAAGAGCTATTGGTTCAATTGTATTCTCACTTCAACCATTGAATCTCTTTGAGTTATTCCCAATTTATACTTACAGACCAGGTAGGATCCAGTTTACATACGACAGAGTAAGTGTGCTGGTATGCCTTGAGCACAGCTGTCAGCGCAGGGCTTATGTGGTCCTGGAGAGCCTGTTCTGTCCATGATTGGTGAGTTCCCTTTTATTTGTCTGCTGTAGCAATAGGTGGGAATTATTATTTACTAGTGTTTGCTCTTTTTTAAGTAGTTGGGTACTGCTGTGTTGAAACTGAAATGGGAAGTGTTCCCTTTGTTATGGTTACTGCATAGCAATGCAAGTACACTTTTTGTTTCCTTGGAGGGCTTTTACCCTTATTTCCCACCTTTTAGGGGATCAGATCTGATGCTAAAGCAACTTCTGAAATGTTTCCATTGAAAACCGGGGGTTTCCCTGGAAAGCTGGATGGGATTTCAGCTCCCAGGGAAGTCTGGAGTGCACAGTGCCTCTGAACATTAACTTTTCCCTTTGTCTCTGGAACTTTTGAAGAGAGACTTGTGGGTTTTGGCCTTGGTCAAGTGGTCTGGTCTCCACAGCCTCACTGTCTGGAGTGCCTTTGTGCTGCGTGTTCCCCTGGGGCACCATCTCACGTTGTGATTCTCAGTTTCAGTGACTGATGTATGGGCTCCTCTGTTAAAGAACTTTCATTTTCTCAGCCGCTATGACTTTGTGCTTCACTCGATTTGTGTTGCATGCAAAGTGTTTGTCCCCCGTTGTGTTTGGAACTGGTTTGTAATGGTTTGTAATGTGTAATTCCGAATGAACGCTACAACTTCAACAAGCACTAAGTGCTTGTTCTGTTTGAAACCTTGGGTTCTCCTCTGCCCACAAGCTATTTATCCTCTCTGCGTGCTGGGTCTTTAAATAAAACAAGCCCTATTTCATCCATGAAGAGCACTTAGTGCTGTGAACACAAGTGAAGAGCTTCTGTAAACAGTTGATTCAAGATTTCAAAATAGCACCAGTGCTGAGGACACTTGCACTCGCCTCTACCATCGCGTTTCCCTGGATTAATGAGTTGCTGTTTCTTATCTCACAGTAGTGACTGTCTGAACGCTCAAATCCCATCACAAATGTGCTATAAATTCACAACCTTAGATCTCTCTTGAAATCCCAGTGAAGATGTTCTGCCGTGCATCCGATGTGCCAAGGAGCATATCTGCAGTGAGCAAAGCTCAGCTGATAGGCACTGACTTCCCTGTGTCTGAGCTGCATGGTGAGAAATGGTTGAAAACTACATCCTTTGTGTCAGGAGCAGGGATTTCTGCCTGCAGTTGTGGAGCATTTCAAGCAAATATGCACATGTCAAATGGAGAATACATTAATTCATCTGAGCTGTGACTGTCCCATCAGTCTGTGACTGCTGTTGCATTGATGCTCCTAAACTTACTGTGCTTGGAGGTTCCCAGCGTCCTCCTCCTCCTCTCTAGTCTTCCTGTTTCCCTTACTCAACCCCCCTGCTTTAATTACATCTTTAACTTGCTGCATCTGTGATGGAAAGTGCTGTTGAACCTATTACTCAGGTTCACCTGTGATAGGCATGCACTAATCTGCTCAAGCTTGCAGATTTGGTGGTTGTACTTCCTAGGACCTGTTCCATCTAAATAGGTACTATTGCAATTAAATTCTTTTGTTAATCTGTCCTTTTGTGAAGTTGTACCCCCAAATTCCAGAACCTGACTGTGTTTTGTGATGCGGGCTGGCTGGGTTGGATTGGGAAGTCTGACCCTTCATGCGCATCACTCCAGCGTGTACTGGATAATGCTTTGGTGTTTAAAATACACAGGGTGCTCCTGGGTGCAAAGCCTTAGGTGTGCTCCGGGTGCACTGTGGCTGCACATCCCTGTGTGTGTGGTGGGATGCGTGCTCTCCTATGCACACCCGCATGCTGAACCTCGGCAGGTCAAACAGGGAGGATAAACTTTTGAACCCAGCTGCTTCCAAATTAAGGACATGTGCAGGGACCACCAAAGCTGGGGTTACCGTGTGCCACCCCCATGCTGTGCTGCAGCAGGCTCCTTGTTCCTCCCTTGGAGCCTGGAGGAGGATGCCCTGAAGCCATGCTGTTCTCCGTGCCCTTTCCCTGTCACCAGGAAGGACAGGCAGCCGTCTGGTGACTTCTCCTTTCGTTATGGAAATGGGACTGATACAGTAATCAGGATGCTACATATGGAGCTTTTTAAATTACTGCTCTTCAGTCTTTTGTTAGCCTTCATTATTCCCAGAGATTTTTTTTTTCCCAAGTCATAAAAAATGACATTTTTAATATGCAGAATTAAAAAAAGGCAATATGAAGAATAGGTTTTTTGTCAATAAGCTTTTACCTTTTAAACCAGTTATCTTAGTTTCTGCTCTAGGTATTTTAATTGAAGATTAACTACTGTTAAAGAGTATACAAATTTAAGTAATGTCTATTTGGAGTAGTAAAATAGGACTGAATAAAAGGTGGGAACAGAGTGGCCTGTCCATTACAATTTTAGATTGCAGAGCACAAACTACCCTTCGTTAGAAGCCAGCACAGCGACCAAGGCTCTTCCAGTGTTAGGGTTATTTTTATACTACTTTATTTCCCCAGTGAAGTTCACTACAAGTATCTCAAGTTGCAAGAGGAGCCGGTCTCATCCCAGTGTTTGCCTTATTTCTGCTTTTATAAATAGAAAGTTGCTCAATCAAAGCTGATGCATGTAAATAGGAAATGAAATCCGAATGTTAAGTGCTATGTGCTTCTTGCTTCTTACTGCAGAACTGATCTGGGTGACCTCTTTGCTTGGTATCTCTTAGCCCAGTACAGGAAAGAAGATGGGTTTGTTTCTGCCTGCACATTGATAGTTTTTCTTGCACCTAGAGCCAAACTTGGGCACCGCACAGGTTATACGTGCATTTAAGACATGGAGGCTGACCTTGTTTGAGAGGGGAGCTTAAGATGCTGCCTCATCCTGACTACCCACAGGTTCTTTGGGCAAACTCCCTGATTTCTTTCCAAAGAGTTAGGCTCTTCCCAGGGTATCCCATATTTCTTCCAGAGGATAAGAGGACGGCTTTCCTGAGGAAAACCTTGTTAAGACTTACTGTTTAAACTTAGGTGGAAGGGCAGATTTTGTTAAGACTTGGGTTTGGCTTTCTCCTTGGAATTGTTACTACAGCTTGAGTTTTAGCAGCGTAAATACGAATACAAACCTACTGTAGGTCCATCACCTCATGAACTGGGTGTGAAACACTCACTTTAGTGAGTTCCCTCATCAGCATGCAGGATGAGGGAATGCTGCTGCTGCTTCCAGTTGGATCTGTGAGGGCTGGAATAGCTGACAAGGCAGGGGGTGGCACGTTAACCTGTGTGGGGATGTGCTTCGTTACTAGACAGCTTCCTTGTGTGTTACCCACAATAGCTGCAGGGCTCCTAGGTCTTTAAGAGGAGAATGTGACTTAGTACTGTGTTGTGCTGCAGAATTCCCCCTCCTCCAGTGTCTGCTGGTAAGGAAGGAACCTGGATAAGATAGGACTTCAGGCTTGGCTTAATGTGGTGGGGTAGTGTCCATGTTACTAGCTTTGTGCTGGCAAAATGGTTATGGGCTAGGGCTGTGTTCTTCATCTGTGGTACTTTCCCACTCCTTGCTTTTCCTTGGGTTTTGATTGTTCATGTGTTTTCTCCCCTCCTCATAGGGAGGGAGGGTTTGAACCACAGATTTGCCATGATTCTGCTGTAAAATGAAGAACAGCTGCTGGAGTTGTAAATGCCTTCTTGGTTCCCATCACAGAACCTGCAGTTGATCAGCTCTGCCCTGAGCAATAACTGCAGACATCAAGACCACTGAGGCTAAGTCAGGAGTAAGGGTGGAGGGAATTAAAACCCTGAGGCAGGGGTCTAAATAGAGAACACAGGTGCAGATGGGTGTTGGAGGGGATGCTCTGTTTTCTTTTATTGGATGTCTTTTAGATGCTGTGAAGTGCAGAGTTGACTGGAGCAGGGTCATAATGGGAGCTGGGAGGAAGATGGAGAAGATGCAGTCTCGGTGTGAATTTGTCTTGTCTTTGTTTCCCCTGCCTTTGAAAATCCAGTGTTGTTGCAAAACTCAGTGGGCAAAAGATAATCCAGGCTTTGGTGGGGTCACTTCACAAGTCATTTATGTTGTTGATAGGCTAAACTGTGTTCCTGTGTTGCCTTTGAGTAAGGATACCCTAAACATTGATGTGTTAGCACAAGGCAAATGTTTAACAGTTATTTGTCAAGAAAAATAAATGTTGAGTGGTGAGAGCTCCTGCTCCTGCAGTGGACTGTACTAGAACCCAAACCTAATGAAATCGGCAGTCATCACAGGAGATGCTGCCTTTGTGGTTTTGGTAATGGGGCTCAGTTATTGTGGACTTGTTTGTGTGTTTTGGCTGGTCGTATTCCATCTGCTCTAATCTAATTCTCCTCTCCTTCAGTGCTGCCTTGTACTGCACCCCCAAGAAACACCAAATGCAGTGGTGCGGGTTAGGTTTTGTGCAGCACAAATGAGAGTGAGTTGGTGTGTTGGATATATGCAGTGGCTCTTCAGTGCAGGTCACCAGTGCTTGGAGCTGCGTTGGGTGTTGTATCCCCCCTGAAACACCAGACAAGAATCTTTTCCCTCTCACTGCTGGGTTTGGACCCAGAAACTCAAACAGGTTGGCATTGGCAGTGGACATTTGGGGAGGTTGCTGTAATTTGTTCTTTACCAGCCGGCATCAGGATGCTTGTTGTTAATTTCTGCATCTGAGGTTTGTGACCTGCCTGCATCCTGTTCCTAAACAACATCAGCACCTGGGAGTTCTGGGAGGATAAAGAGAACCTGTTGAGGATGGCTCGGGAAAGCTGACCTCCTTCAGCCCTAAAAGTGATCTGCTCCCCATGGCAGGACAGAAGCTGTACCTGCCTTCTCTGGTATTTGACTTGCCCAGGCTTTAGAACAGCCTGTGCCCCAGGAAGAGTGGGATGAGGAAGGAAACCGAGCCCTTGGGTGCTTGCCTAGAAAAATGGAAGAGAGGTGTTAACTGTTAATGCCTGCTGGGTCTCTGTTGCTGTATCTCTGCTCCTTGTCCTGTCTCATTTAAAGGCTGATTTAGTGTACCTGCCTCTTTATAACCACATCACTGCCTGACTGGGGTTGGTGTTGCTGTTGTGGTGGTGTATTTGGAGCCCAAGCACTATAAAGTAATCATTAGAAAACATTAACTTTGGGTTCCAAGGTGTATTTCTGGTCTTGGTGATTACTGAGAAAAAGCATGAAAAGATTGAACTGAAAGTCCTGATATTGAGAAGGGGACTATAACCAAGTTATGCTTTTAAAAATAACACTGACATTGATGTAAAGTGTTTTTATCTGGAGGGTGGTCTGATGACTTTGCATTTTTAAAATGAATGGTACTGAAGCAGCTTTACAGGAAGAGGCCTATTCTGCAGATCTATCCCAGTGTCCAAAATCACTGCCTACTTTGTAATAGTAATAGTTCAATAATACAATGGGAATCAGTTACAGCTCAACAGTGTTCAAGCAGCATGTGCTGAATGGGGAAAGCAGAGTGTCTTAATTAAAAGGAATTCAGGAAACGTCGTTACTGGAAAGTATTTTTTACTGCTGGAGGATTTGTGGGTGACTGAGACATGTATAGGCTTGAGGGTTTTATTTTAGAAATACAAACCAGATAGATGGCCTCATCCTTTGGCTTCTTGACTCAGTTTGCTTGGATGGAATTTTTCAACATTTAAAACAAATTAAAATTCATGAATCATTTCTGCTTAAAGGCACAGGCTTTTACAGATACTGCAGTTAAGACTTGTAACTGGTTGCATGCAGCAGTACTGGTGTGGATATGTAGGTTTTGTATTTGCTCCCTTAAAGAGTGATGATGAAAGTTTTAACAGGTGGGATACAATGGAGGTTACCTGTCGTAAGATGACTGTTGCGCTTGGACAACTGTCCAGGTTAGCATTGCTTTGCCTTTCTGTGCTGCAAAAAGCAGGGTTAGTTTGTAGGACACATGCAAAGAAAACGTGATGCTGTGGCAGAGGGACAGCACTGGCTTGAACCTGCCCGAGGGGAGACTTGAGCTGAGCTCTTAGGCAGAAGCTCTTCCCTGTGAGGGTGCTGAGGCACTGGCACAGGGTGCCCAGAGAAGCTGTGGCTGCCCCATCCCTGGCAGTGCTCAAGGCCAGGTTGGACATCAGAGGTTGGAGCAAGCTGCTCCAGTGGAAGGGGTCCCTGCCCGTGGCAGGGGTTGGAGCTGGAGGAGCTTTAAGGTCTCTTCCAACTTAAACAAGTTTGGGATTCAGTGAAATCCATTGTGTAACTGTGACCCTGGAGAACTGTTTTAGGGAAGAAGTATATGAATAGTAAGGGAGAAAGAAGTGGCAGGCATTTGAATTTGTCTTTGTAAAACAAAATCAGACAAATTTCTGGCATCCTTTTTTTTTTTTTTTTTTTTTTTTTTTTTTTTTTTTTTTTTTTTTGTAGAAAGCCATAGAGAAGGAGTTTATAGGTTGCTAAAAGACTGAAAACTTCTTAGTAACCCAACGTTCTCATACTGTTTATTCTTCTCCACCTCCCACAACATTTTATTTTCCTTGTAGTAATTAGTTTGAACTTTCATCTGTTTCTGTGGATCAAGTAATTTTCATACAACTTCAGGATTTTTTTATGCTTTAAATCTTTCTTCCAAATAATGTCGGATGGTTTCTTTATAACAACAAAAAAAAAAAAAAGCCATGAATACATTATAATTTCAATTTTCATGGTGTGTGAAAGATTTCTGCACTAGGTCTTTTTTGTTTTTGAAGAATTCATCACCCTAGTTAAGAAGCTTAATATANTAATGTCGGATGGTTTCTTTATAACAACAAAAAAAAAAAAAGCCATGAATACATTATAATTTCAATTTTCATGGTGTGTGAAAGATTTCTGCACTAGGTCTTTTTTGTTTTTGAAGAATTCATCACCCTAGTTAAGAAGCTTAATATAAATTAAAGAAGGTATTAAGGAACATTAAGACATCAAAATGTGGAGCGTTCTTTTTCCTTTCGATTGCTCCAAATGCAAACAAGTTGAATAAAATGCAATCAAAGGGCCTGTTTGGAGAACATTGAGTGGCTTTACAGCTGTGCTGGAGAGAACCTCTGGTAAGAGCGTAATTCAAATAAAAAGGCCTTTCTTTCCTCCTCCTAATTCTCTTTGTTGTGGTGACAACAGAGTACAAGCCCGATAAAAATTTAATCACCTTATCTTTTTAAAGCAAATTGCATATTTGTTTACACACAATATACATAACATAAAAAAGCAAAAGCTGCTCCCCAGCCCCCTCCCCTCCTAATCGCATTAAAGAAGTTTAGGAAGAGAAATGGAAATGTTTTATACTTGATGCTGAAGTCCCATTGTTCGGGATTGCTCTATAAAGGCAGCCCAAGGGGAAGATGAGTATCACCAAACTTCAGCTCTGGCCCAAGGAGATGCCTGGGATACGTCAGTGGAGCTGGTCCAGCTTAACCGGCTGCTGTGGTGCCCGCTCCATGTCGGGAGATGCTGGGAGATAGGGAATTGCAGACCAGCCCATGGATCTAATGCTTTGTTTGGAGGCTGCTTTGTAATGAACTACCTTTGGTTCAGTGTCACATCCCCTCTCCGGACCTTTCCCACACTGTGTGTTTCTGAAAGGCTGCATGTCAGGACTGGTTTGTTGTTTATAGAATCATGGAATAGTTCAGGTTGGAAGGGACCTTAAGATCATCCAGTTCCAACCCCCCTGCCATGGGCAGGGACACCTCACACTAAACCATGGCACCGAGGCTCTGTCCAACCTGGCCTTAAACACTGCCAGGGATGGAGCACTCACAACCTCCCTGGGCAACCCATTCCAGCATCTCACCTCCCTAACAGGAAAGAACTTCTTCCTTAGATCCAATCTAAACCTCCCCTGTTTCAGTTTGAACCTGTTACNAAGAACTTCGTCCTAAGCTTCCCATCTAAGTTTCCCCTTCTTAAGTTTGCACCCGTTACCCCTTGTCCTGTCACTACAGTCCCTAAGGAAGAGTCCCTCCCCAGCATCCCTATAGCCCCCTTCAGATACTGGAAGGCTGCTCTGAGGTCTCCACACAGCCTTCTTCACAAGGCTGATGAAGTTCTAGTCCCTTGTGCTGCACTCAAAATGTTTTCAGTTGTTTCTCCTGCACCTCAGTGCACAGAGCAGAGGTGGTGCTGGTTTAGTTATTTACCTGGGGTGCTGACACAAACAGTCAAAACTATCTTCTGGTCCAGGCGCTGAGTGGATATGGGCTGAGAACTTCCTCACTGGGTATGAATTTAGTCCCAACAAGGTATTCTATGGGTTGAAAATGATTAAAGCTCCTGTGCTTAGTGCTTCCTTGATCTATTTGCACACCTATACCTAGACTCTTGTGACATCTGTATGGTTTTAATCCACTTGAGTTGAGGATTTAACCAGCGAGGAGTTACCTTGCCAGTAACACTTGTGAAGATCTGTCCTGTGTGACAGTTGTCATGGGCTCTCCCATTGTGTTTGTGTCTGCATATTTCTTTCCTTCTCTCCCTTCCTGAGAGAGTACTTCTGAGAGGTCCAGTGACAACTGTTGTGATTTTGAGACACTGTTCTTTGTTTTGAATGGTCTTGGGTCACAATGACCTGCTTGTAGTTTTTCTATTGTTGAACTGTAACAAAAGCCTGTCTCCATTCCCATTCCTCCAACTACTTTGCATTTATATTTGTATTAGTAATTTGATGGCCTTATTAGTCCCATTATCTTTCATAGTTGCCCCTGTTGTGCATTGGGCATGTTCCTTACACTCAGTTTTTGCTTCAGGGAGTTTGAGGAGCACCCAGACTTAGAAGGGCAGCATCAGGATGAGGGTTGCCTCTCCCTGGAGTATGAGTGTAGAGCTTGGCCATGATCTCAGGGACTGCATGAACTTGGAGTGTCTATCAAGTGAAAACACAGTTTATGAATAGTTGCTGTGTGATATATCAGCATAGTTGCAGGCTTGTTAATGCACTGAAAGCACATATGTAGCCTGGCCAGGACATAATTGGAAAATCCTTTAGGCTAATGGGACAGTGTTGGATTTGAGGCCAAAAGGATTTTCTTGGTGGTTGTTTTGCAGCTGTGCAAGTTTGATCCATTTTGTTGTCTGTACTCTTAGTTTGTGTAGCCTAGAGCTAGTAATCATGATGCACTGGATTGTCCCATGTAACCAGTACTGGAGCCAGTCTCTGGCATATAGAAACAAAACACAGTATAGAGCATTGGAGTCATAGTTATGTTCTGGGGATGCAAAGCATGAAGTGAGATGCCCTGGGAGGGATTAGCCGGTAAATGCTTGTGGCACACAACATAACCACCCCTGGAGTGTTTTGGCCTATAAGGCAGGGTCAGGTTTAGTCCTCTCAACCTCTCCCTGCTGAAGTGTGACCAACTAGCCAAGAAATTAACATCTCAGATATGTCACTGTGCTTCAGAGCTGTTTGGGGTCTTACTTAGGGCTAAGGGATATGTTGGATTACGGAGTGTTTTGGGAAAACCACTGTGGGAGCTGCAGCTATTGGTTTGAAATGTGCATGGGCTTATGTAGACTCAATGTGTGGACTTCAGTAGCTAATGGTTGGAGAGCAATGGTGTGGTGGGGATTTGTCGAGTGCAGAGATTATCCTGCTGCATGGCTTCGGATAACCGGTTCAGTTGCATCTCGTGTTTGTTTATGACACTTTAATTTTGCCCACAAAAAGTAAAAATGTGGTTATGTAAATTTGGGAAATTGGATCATATATCCTGATTGTCTGCTGGAAATTGGGAAGTGTTAAACACTCCTAATACAATGTGGTTTGCTGAGTGTCCTTAGTGTTAGGTGACAAGTTCAGGACTAAAAAAGGAGAGGGAAGGGGCAGGCAGGGCACATACAGGGAAGTACAGCATCAGTAACTGATAGCCATGGGGTGGTACTGGAATCTGTGCTCCTTTTAGCAATATGAACAATATCAGACTGAAAATCAAGACGCTGACTTCATGCAGAGGGTATGGCAGACTAATTAAAGAAAAAAAACGTGTACCACTTGAGCCTATAAAACTCTTCCTGACCTTGAGAAAACTCCCAGAGAGCTGTGGGAAACTCCGCTCCGTCCCCTCTGAACCTCTTTGTGTTGTTATTTAAATATAGTAACTGCTTTTTTAATTAAAAAGAAAAATTAGATGGCATTTCAAATTGTGTCCATGGTGCCTTGGGGACCTATTACGGTACAAATTACCCCACACTATTTAGTGAGGGCTTGTTTACTATTGTGTGAAGCGAGGGTTTCCAGTGTAAGGATGCAGGAGAAGAAGGGCCCTTCTTTGAAAGTCTGGCTGTGCACATGAAAGTGACGCCAGCAATTGGAAGCAATTTGTGGAATTGTTTGATTATATTAATTATGGCACCAGCAAACAGTGCTTGGGAAACAGTTTTGTTTTCTTGCATTCTTTCTTGATTGCTTGCAGCGAAAGCCAAGATACAAAATGTGCCTTTAAGGCCTGTCGGAGAGCGCAGTCAAACCATTGTGTGGAATTGGCACTGAGCTCCAAAGGGTCGTGTCCGGCTCAGTGTGAGAGTTTTCCAAATACAGCTTTGGCCTGAACTTCACCTAGGTCAGCCTCTTGAATTAAAACAGCTTCTGTCTTCCTCATCAAGGAA
The DNA here is from genome assembly GCA_002631895.1 of Agapornis roseicollis. NCBI lineage: Eukaryota > Metazoa > Chordata > Aves > Psittaciformes > Psittacidae > Agapornis > Agapornis roseicollis. The sequence continues at coordinate 150,161 of NDXB01009601.1, forward strand.
GATTAGCTCTTTGCCTGCTAAGCAGGAGCCCATAATGAAATCCATGTTATTTCCTGTAGTACCACCTCTTAAAATAATGTCCTTCAGTCCAAAAGCCTGTATAAACTTAACAAATTGATATACAAGACTCTGTTCAGTTCACCATTAAACTGCAGCCTTCTCTGATGTGGTACAGGACAGCTGTTCCCCAATTTACGGGAAGATGTTTCAGTAGTAAAGGATATCCAAGCAGTCTACCAAGCTGAGATGATGGGAGTAGCTGTGCTACGCAGGCTGGCTGTCACGGCAGGGTTCGGTCAGCACATGGGGCAGTCTGCTTCTGCTCACATGGGCTGCAGAATGGGGTTTTTCTTGTCTTTGTCATCAAACAATTAATGATGGATGCTTTGCACAGGTCCTGGGTACCATGCTGAGGCTGCAGTGTAATTCTCATTTGGAAGGATGGAGTCTGCTTTCCCACCTCCTTGGAGGTTGGTTGCTCACACTGGGCAACTTCCTGCTGTGGTCCTGTTGACAGTCGCGAGCCACACAAGGTTCTAACTGCAGATCTTGTGCAGCCAGAAGAGAAAAATGAATCCACTCTGGAGTTTGAGACTCTAGCAAGAATATTTGTGAGAGCTGGTGAGAGATGTGGGGAAAGGTGGGAATCCAAAATAGAATTACTGCAGAGTTGTGAAGGGATTTGCATAAGTAAAACTCATTGCCTGATCTGTGGAAGTAATTGAAGCTCAAATGCTGAGCTCCTGATGGTGGCAAGGGAAGGAGCATCCCTTGTTTCTTGAGTGACTCTCTGGTCAACTGCGATGTTGAAATTGTCTAGGTAAGCATAATATGCTTGTTACCCCAGTGAAGCAGAGTGGATTGGCTCCTGCAGGAGCACTGCACTTAACTCTGTTGGCTGGAAAGGTTCACAGGTGTTGGCATACTGCCCCTGATGTTAGGTGAAGAATTCCTGCCTGATCCTGGGCAGTAGTTAGCTCAGGGTGCAGTTTTCATCCCTGCTCATTCTGAAGCACCATGTATTAAAGACAGGTAGATGGGATGCTAAGTTAGATAGGACATGCAGGCTCTAGATGACTGGTCATCCAGTTTGTTAGCTGTGGTGTGGCATGGCTGATGCTCCTATTGCAGTGTTTATGGGCAGGGTAACACAACACATCTCTTCTTGGGAGGCTTCCAAAGGTGTCATTCTTCTGATTAGCTCAGGCAGGGTTTTGCTGGAATATTGAAGGATAAAAATGTCTGCCCTGAATAAAATCTGAAGGTAAGATTTTGGGTGATCTGTAGCAGAGGAGAAGAGAAACAGAGGCTCTGCCTAACAACTTAATGTAAAGAGTTCAAGGATATTCCTTTTCCTATTCTTGTCCTTTGTGTGGCTGTAGAGAGAACTGTAGCAGGAGGGGTGGGGAAAATCGGTCCTCTGATTTTTGGGATGCTTTTGCTTTTCATTTGCATCAAAACTCCCGAGCGTTATGTGAGGAATAATAGCACGAGCTTTTAATGAGTTTAGAGCACAGATTAGTGACAACTTTATTGTAGAACTCCTAACATATGTTTTGAGAGTAAGTGGAGAGCAAGTGTGTGCCTGCTGGTGTATTGGGGACTCCTAAGACAACACTTATATGACTGGTATTGATCTTCATCCTGCTGGAAACTGGTGGCACTGGCTTTTGTGCGCTCTGTTAGCAGGAACGTTGATGCAGCCTGTGTTCCTTAAATGTGGAATTGGGGTTCATGCTCTGAGGGTTCAGTTTAAGGAAATCCTGAAATTGTGAAAACCAGCTGTTAGGAATGATCCATTGTGAGTGAGGATTATCCCAACCCTTTCCCTCTTGCAGGTTTTGCTTGCTCTTTTAGTTCCTTCCCTCGGGAAGACAGAAAATGTTTGTCTATGGTATTAGAAGGTTACATTTCCTTTGGATAAGAATTATTTCCAGCATCACATGTGCAATGTTAACTTGTTCTCTGATGTTCAGTTTTTAACATTCAAATGTTGATAGGAAACAAGATTGCAGGTAGGTGAGTCTTCTGCCTGCACTGTTCAAAGGAAGTAGAGATTGAGCTGAGCTCTTAGGCACAAGCTGTTCCCTGTGAGGGTGCTGAGGCTCTGGCACAAGGTGCCCAGAGAAGCTGTGGCTGCCCCATCCCTGGCAGTGCTCAAGGCCAGATTGGACACAGGGGATTAAAATCATAGAATCATAGAATAGTTTGGGTTGGAAAGGACCTTAAGATCATCCAGTTCCAACCCCCCTGCCATAAGCAGGGACACCTCACACTAAACCATGGCACCCAAGGCTTCATCCAACCTGGCCTTGAACACTGCCAGGGATGGAGCACTCACAACCTCCCTGGCCAACCCATTCCAGTGCCTCAGCACCCTCACAGGAAATAATTTCTTCCTTAGATCCAATCTAAACCTCTCCTGTTTAAGTTTGAGCCCATTACTCCTTGTCCTGTCAGCAAGCTGCTCCAATGGAAGGGGTCCCTGGTCATGGCAGGGGTTGGAGCTGGGTGAGCTTTAAGGTCTCCTCAGTCCAAACCTGAATCAAAACCTGAATCAAATCTCCTCGATCAGGAGGCTTGACATCTTTTAACATATTTTTTTTTGTTCTCATTAGCAATTATTGCTGTAACAAACCTGTGCAATCATCCACACCGATGCCTTCCTCCTCCTCAGTGCTGGCTGGGGTGGGTAATGGTAGGGTTTCTTTACAAGTGTCCATAGGAAAAGGGAGTTGTTGTTGAGCAAAATGCATTACTCTTGGTGGCTGTGCTGGAGAGCCTGCCCTGCACCTCTGTTATTCCACCTGCTTTCAATGATGTGTTTATCGCTTGCTCAGAAATTACTCCTGTCTCTGGCTGGGCTGTGAGGAGATACTGGGTTATCTTCCTTCACATCTACATACGTCTGCCTCAGATCTTCCATGCAAACACAGGGTTTCATTAGCTTTGAAGGAGACAAATATTCCTGTCTATTCCCATATAAATATTGAAGAGATGTGTGGAAATAGGAGATAGAAATATGGAGATGGGAAGTCTCAAAAATGAAGTTGAAAAGGAGAGAGGGAGAGAAAATTCCTGAAAGGGAGGATATCAAGTGGAATTGGGAGTTAGGGAAGAAGGAACTGGACTGTAGGAGGGAAAAGCAGAGACCAGCCTGTATTTATACACAAGGAAGGGTCCAGGATTCCACAGTGTGATATTTCCATAGGAAGTTACTGAAATCTGTGCTTTTCTATGCAGAGTTCTTGCATGTAAAACTCAAGGCTGCAATGCATTGAATTGTTTAAGATACTGCAGATCCCCAAGAAGCTTGTTTCTATTCGTGAAAATGGTGTAAGAAGTTACTGCTTTTGTCCTTTATTTTATGTGTGTGAAATTGTTCCTAGACTTGGGAATTCTTTTTCCTGATGAGGAAGTTGAATTCATTTGAATTTGAAAATTCACTTTGGTTTTTTTGGTGGTTTTTGGGTTTGGTTTTTTTTTTTTATTATTATTATTATTTATAAATGGCTCCATTTGGACAAAATCCTTGAGCCCATGCTGAGACAAAGGGTACTCTGTTAAGAGCCTGTATTCTTATTCGCTAATTATTAACAGTGGTTGAACAGAATGGGCTAAGCTATTTTACAGCTAGGTTTTCACATCTAGCATGGGTTAGTTGATGCTACAAGTACATTGGCATAAGCCCTGGCTGGGCACTACTTGTTACAGACACGGGCATGATGGGTGGGAATGAATTTGTTAAGCTTTGAGATACCTTACGTGCCTCTGAGGACTGCCCATTAATAATATTAATATATAGGTATTTTCCACTGCTGTATGCAAGGCGTATCTTGGAACTTTGAAGCTAAAGTCTTTTTTTAACACACAGACCTTTTCAATTTAATCCATTAGCAACTTGGCAAAATAAAGTAATTGTCCAACAGAGGAAGAAGAAAAAAATTCTATTAACATTTGCTACAAATCCAAGTAGTACAGGCAGCACTTAATTAATGGAACAGATTTCTCACTATGTGTTCAAGCTAACACAGCCATTGTTCAGGAGAGATTAGACCCTTAATGTAAGTTAAACTAGACCTCCATCTGAAAATATCTGTCATTTCAGCTATTAAGGGTCTGATGTCTTCTTTGGTGACAGATCTGTTTCCCTTCATTTCCTTGGGTTTGTACAATGTGAAGTCTGCGTTGTGTGTAACGCGAGACACCCATGGAGGGATGAAACCCGCGGGTCCCTGGTCCCTCTGCTTCTCCCGGTCATGGAGCCTCTCCAGCCCTCAGACCGCCCGGCACCGGGGCTGGGAACAAAAAACACTGTTTGGTGGGGACGGTGCCAGTGCTGAATCTGTTTGCAGAATGAGGGCAGTGGATCTGATGCGGTACTTCCATTGGAGCAGGGTGCTCCAAGCCCCTGTGTCCAACCTGGCCTTGAGCACTGCCAGGGATGGGGCAGCCACAGCTTCTCTGGGCACCCTGTGCCAGCGCCTCAGCACCCTCACAGGGAGGTCGGTCTGCCTGAGAGCTCAGCTCAGTCTCCCCTGTTCAGGCAGGTTCAAGCCATTCCCCTTGGCCTGTCCCTACAGGCCCTTGTCTCAAGCCCCTCTCCAGGTTTCCTGCAGACCCTTTAGTCACTGGAGCTGCTCTAAGGTCTCCCTTCTCTCAGCCTGTCAGATCTTGCAGAACACTACAATACAAAGTTGGTTGTGCTTGATGCTGGATTTCTGCAGCATTAGCATGGACTGTGATTTATTTAGCTCTATACAAAAGCTTTTGCTTTTCTCTTCTCATGCTCTTTATTTTCCACAAATCAAGACCCCACACCTCCTGTGGCTGCTCTGCAGCATTAGGGATGGTTTAAAACCTCTGGTTATGAAACAGCAAATCGGCATTTCCTGGGATTGCTTCAGCATTTCCCTGTTTCCTCCCTGCCCTCCACAGTGAACGCTGCCTGGAAGGATTTGCTGCCTGATGCAGGAGGATGGAAATCTGGGCTCTGGGGCTGTGGCTCCGAGATCAGCTGCAGGTGCCCCTGGATGGGGCTGGGCTGGAGCAAAGCCCCTGTGCCTGCAGACCTCCTGTCTCCAGCAAATCATAAGCATCTCGATCTTTTTGTCAGGCCGTGATACGAGAATCCATGGCTGCATTTCAGTCTGAGGGGAGAAAAGCTGATGAAGTGTTTGAGATAAGGTTATGTGACACCACAGGTTAGAAATACCTGAACTGAATTTGGCCACACGCCTGAAAACCACCTCGTGGTGTATTCCCGTGGTGCTGGATGAGCTTCCAAAGAGTTGCCTAACTTCTGCTTTGAGAAAACAGTTCCTCAGGAATGGTGTTTTAGGAGCTGCTTCTCTCCTGGTTTGCAGCGTTTGTTTGGGCTGGCCTATCTTGCATTTCTCAGCTGGAATGGCACCAATGTGTTGAGTTAAAAGAAGTTATCCAAGTGTAAGCAACCCTGATATTTAGGAAGGGAAGCACAAGTATTCTTGAATTGGCACTGATGTTTGGAGAAAGACTTAAGTCTTACACAGGTTGATTTTGGTTCCCTTAAGCAGTGAGAAGGAAACTTTTAACAGCAAATAGTATATTTTAGGGGAAAAAAAGCCCCAAGCACACACATATCTCTGTAGTGTGTTAAAACCAAAGCAGTGGGCTTCTGATGGGGAATAGACTATGGAAATTCAAGAACCTTCTGACTCTTAGGACTCTATAATTTTAGTATTTGACCACTTGGTTTCGTTCCTGACTTACATTTTATGAATGTTCTTCGTGATGAGAAGGAACTTGTGAGAGATGCGTGTAAATAATAGGAAGGGTCTGCTACTAAAAGGCTTAGACCAGGCAAGTTGCTCTGGCTTGTTTAAATTTGGCCTGTATTTAGCACTTTAAAAGCTGTAGAAGGATGCAGCCAGGATACTGCTCTGGATTTAGGGCATCCCTTTTGTGAACTGTAGTGGAATGGTTCAGGTACCTTAAAGCTCATCCAGCTCCAACCCCTGCCACGGGCAGGGACCCCTTCCACTGGAGCAGCTTGCTCCAAGCCCGTGTCCAACCTGGCCTTGAGCACTGCCAGGGATGGGGCAGCCACAGCTTCTCTGGGCACCCTCACAGGGAAGAGCTTCTGCCTAAGAGCTCAGCTCAGTCTACCCGACAACTATGTTTGAAGGCTTCTGGTTTTTTGTGCTAGTTCCTNGGACCCCTTCGAGCAGCTTGCTCCAAGCCCGTGTCCAACCTGGCCTTGAGCACTGCCAGGGATGGGGCAGCCACAGCTTCTCTGGGCACCCTCACAGGGAAGAGCTTCTGCCTAAGAGCTCAGCTCAGTCTACCCGACAACTATGTTTGAAGGCTTCTGGTTTTTTGTGCTAGTTCCTGTATTCCACAAGTGTGGTGCAGAAATGTGACTTTCCTGATGGGAGCTCAAATTCTTGTTTCTCTTGTTTGACTTCAGAAGCCAACTTGCCTGCGCATTTTTCCGGTTACACTGAAATGTGATGTTGAGTGAGTTTGTCATATGTGTCCTTGTGTTTTACAGATGGGCTGAAGCCAGAAACCAAGACTCTTCTTACCACTACCTCCAAGAAGAAATCTAAGGCAGGGAAGGGGGATGCAACCAAAGAGGATGAAAACAGCAAGAATGACTCAGTCCAACCCGTTACCATCTCTCTTCTGTTTAAAAGATATGTCTTTGACACGCAGAAGAAGATGATTCAGTCCTGAGAAAGCAAGAGCAGCCTCTGATCGCAGCTGAAAGATCAGACTCTGCAGTGAATCTCAGGTGGAACGTTTGTCTTGTTGCTGCTTCGCAGGCAGATCTGACTCTGTACCCCCTCCAAATCCCTGCGGCCTGCTTTTGTTCTGTTAGAACCTGCTCATCCTGTCACCTCTGCCTTGTGAATCTGTAACAGGCTCTCAGAGCGCTCCCTGCCAGCTGAGCACATCCGGGGCTCTGTGTTGCGATAGCGGTGCTTGTCTGGAGAATTGATGGGAACCGTCTCTTGATTTAGAAGTTTGCCACCAATATTAATCTAAACCTACTGGAGATGGGAATTTCATGGGACCTGCAAAGCAAAGCAGATGGTTGTAGCTTTCCTTCCCCAAGCAAAGTGGGAGACAGAAAGCACACGATAGAGTAGGTGAAATGTAAAGTGGATGTTTCGCATTCTTTCAGCTGCAGCTGTGTAAGATGCTATCTGAGAGATGGTATGGAAGTGTTTAATAAATGATTTCTATCTCAATGTTTTTCATATTAAACAACACGATGTATGTAATCGAGAGTCTTAATTGTTCTCGTTGCTCTTCCAAAGGTTCAGAACTGATCTCCAGTGATGTTTTATGTAGCTTTTCTGAATTTCCTGCCTGTTCTGCAATGAATCCTATTCCAGAACTGTTTTCTTTTTTTTTTTTTTTTTTTTTTTTTTTTTTTTTTTAACCCAATT
>NDXB01009601.1:158186-180020 GCA_002631895.1 Agapornis roseicollis
GAGATTTTTTTTTTTTTTTTTTTTTTTTTTTTTTTTTGGTATTTTTGTAACCAAAATCTTTTGTGTGTGAAAGAAAAAGTTGCCTCTGGAAATAGTCAAGGGCTTTATTTCATTAAAACAATGATAGAAGATTGCAGCATAAGCCTTGTAAAATGAGTATCTCCAAGATGCTTTAGAAACTATTAGTTGTTTAATAGAGATTTCATGGATGCTTTAGTTCTTCCTCTCTATTTCATGTCCTGGGTTCATAAAAAGGAGAGAGCACTGGTAATGTCCCTTCTTTGTTACGTACAAAGCATAGAACATCTTAACATGAAACCCAACAATAATTCTACAGGTATGAAGGCTGCAGTCTGGAACAGAACTTGAGGTCGTCTCGGTGCATGGGAGATGTTATTTCCTGCCCCTCGAACACACAGGACTTCTGTTTGGTGCAGTTAAATAGCAGCCAGTGACCCATTTGCTGAGATCAGTCATGGAGGAGGACCCCACATATATAATGTAAGCATAGTAGTTGCACATGCAAGTAAATAACTGTAATAGATTGCTACACTCATGAATCATATTATTACACTATTAGGAACACTGAGTGTTACCAGATATCTGTTGATGGACTTAAGTCCATCATGTTATCATGGGTTTTTTTTGTTAGTCTTTCTTCTCCTTTTAATTCCCAGGTAACCCAAGTGGATACAAATGGCAAAAATACCAGCTATTGAGAGGATATTTGCAGCTGGATGGTTGTGAAGCAGTGTAGGTCTGGTATCTAAACCAGTTTGATGGTGCCCCTTTAAATCAGAACAGAATTAGTGCTTTGTGGAATAATCCCAAACAGTTTCTGCTGAGTGAGTCCCAGCAAAGCTTTAGCACATCCCTTAAGATTATGGGGCATGCTTTCCATGTGATCCCAGAGGAATTAGACAGGCAACTTCAGCTATGGCTTAACGTGACTTGTGCTAGGAAGGGTCCGTGCGGCCGGGGCTGTCCCCCTCGTGTGGCCGCAGCTTTGCCCTGCCCCTGCCCTCTGCTGCCATACAGCCCTATAGCCGTACNCAGGCAACTTCAGCTATGGCTTAACGTGACTTGTGCTGCCAGCTTTGCTGGAAAATGTATCCTTCTGTAATGACAAAAAGCATCTCAGTCCCCCACCACCTCTCCTTCCCCGTTTCTCTCCTCTCCCCAGACACCCCCATAGGCAGCCTTTGTAAAGGATATTTATTATGTTATCTGTCTTCTATGTCTGTATCAAGTCCTGTGCCCTATACTGTTACCTCTGTTTGAGACGCTGCAGTGATGGAAGCTAGAGAAGCAGGTGACACAGGAGGAATGCTGTTACTGCCATCCCAGGTTAGTCTAAGAATTCCTGGTATAAAGAGGTTTCTCATTAAAGGCAAAAAAACCTCAAAAGTGAATAACTAAGGAATTTCCATTTTTATCTGTATAATTCTAATGTCACATTTTAAATGGGTCACTGCATTCTGCCGCCTCTGGTTGGAGCTCTGGAAAGGAAGGGGCAGTCATCGGAAGAGGCGTCCTGCTGTCGGATAGCAATGGCTTTGGAGTTGCTGGCCTTGCACTTACAGGTTTTTGTCTTTCTTATTTCTAAGGCATTTTTGCCCAGTGCTGGAGAGGAGGCTGTCAGCATAACTGACACTGCTGGTGTGTGTATTTACAAAGCACTGTCTGGTTTCTCCCCTCTGCTCTCTGCATTGCCCATAGCAGGCTCAGTTCTGGAACTTGATCCATGTGAAAACTCATCAGTTCTGAAAACTTAGCTTTGCAGCCCTTGCTTGGCTGAAGGCTCTTGTAGACCTGAGGGTCCCAGGGTGGGTTTGTTTGCTTGGGGTACTTCAAGGAAGGGGAGCCTCATGCAAGTCCCTTCACTGCTGCCATACCCTGTCCCTGTGCTTTGTCGTCCTCCACGTAGAGCCCCATCCTTCCATTTTGCTCCCCAGCAGAGGTTTGTGTAGGTCAGGCAGCTGCAGAAGTAGCTGTTGAAGACTGGGGTTTGGTTTTGCGCTTTCCCCTGTTTGTAATTCCAAAAGGAGAACTTAAACATGCCCAGCAACTTCGATTATAATGTGCTATTCCTGCAGATCTCTGGCTGCTGTCCTGAGGCTGTTGGATACACATTTGAAAAAGGGTGAAATGGTGGAACAAAATGATTACGGGAAAATCAAAGCTTTTCAAGACATTTGTAGGATGAACAGATGTTCAGGCATTCTTTTAGTTGGTTTCCAGACAGACGTGGAGACTTTCCTTTCATCCCCGTAATCAGTGCATTATGCTGTAATTTGTAAAAATGGCATTAAAAAAATATTAACAGGGTCATATTGTGATCTACTGACTCTGTGTCATTAAGCTAAGAGTTAGGAACAGCAACTGGGAACAGGGGTTAAGAGCCGCAGAATGCGCTGTGCTAGTGTATATTGTCAGGCTGTGCTATAATGAATCCAGAATGGGAATAGAGATGTAAAGAGGCTTTTTAATGCTAAGGTTGTCAGCATTGCAAAGCTAGGAATGATTGTGGCGGTGCAGATGTTTGGTGAATAACACATCTTTGGGTTGTGGGGAGGGCAGCAGCGAGGAAAGCTTTGTTTTTACAAGCCTGTTTTCTGCTTCTCCTTGGGGGCTGCAGGCAGGCTTGTGCTCCTGCCGGGGGGCTGGAGCAGTGCGGATGGAAGCATGCGGTGCCGTAGCAGGGTTCAGTAGGTGGCATCCTTCACTTGGAATCAAACCGACATCTCCACGCCCGAATCCCGGCTCTGCACTGGCATCCCGAAGGAAGAGCTTGAATCCAGCCTGCAGCCCATCTCTCAAAGGATGTTTCTGTTGAGCACTTTAAATGTATTTAATGACCTCAGTAGAGCGGTTAACCCTGACTTGTTGACCAGACCCTGAAATACCCATGTCCTTTCTTGGTGTGTCTCGGTTGAAAACAGCTCTTGCCTTAAATCCTACCAATGGTGTTAACTGGTTTCAAGTACCTGTGTTAAAATGATCCATCCACGCTGGTGTGTACAAGAAACCTCTTTCTGGGCAGGAGGCACTTCTGCTTGCTGGAGCTCTGCAGTTGAACAGCCACGGGGTGGCAGAGCAGAAGTGGGAGCCCAGCAGGATGGAGAGCTGGAGGGGATGCACTGTGTCCTGAGCGGCCACGTTTCACCCCAGGACTGGGCGAGCAGCTTTGTGTTTGCTTACGCAGGGTGCTCTGGGACCTTGTGAAACGCAGGAGGAAAGGCAGCAGAGGGATGCTGCTTTACTAGAGGTTTCAAAAGTTCTTTGTGTGTTTTCCTTTTAGCTTAACATCCACAGTGACCTGGAAAGCTCTTTATTTGCAAGCACACAAGTTCTAAACAAGCTTACTGAGAATAGAAGTAGTCATTTTAAGGTAGAGACTAGCACAGGGAGCTAACCTGGCAAGCCTTGGAGGAGGGGAAGAACGGGATGATTGCAGTCTTGCTGGATGATTGCTATCCAGAAGGAATTCAAGGATTTGGGGAGGTTGTGTTTAGGGAAGATTGGAGGAAGGGAATAATCTGGATTCCCCACGAATTCTGCTGTTCTGCACAAAAACTAGGTTTAAAATATTATCTGATGCAGTTGTAGCTCCACTGTAGACAATTTATAACAGGAGAAAGGGTAGCATCTGCTTATTTCCTGTTGCCAATAGCAGAAAATGGAGTCTTGTCCCACCTTTGCTGGTGGGCATGCAGCACTGGGTTTAGTTCCAGTCATTCCTGGACTTAAAGAGTTTAGGATAGAATGGGGTTTCCATTCCTCAGGAAGTATTCCACTTCCTTATATGTGTGTCTGACAGGAGTGCTTTTCAGAGATGGTATAGCCAGTCTGTAAGGCTCGTACCTTCTTCCCCCTCCTCCAGTGCCACTGTTGCTTGTCAAAGGTGAATGCTTCAAGGGACCCCTTTGTCTCAAAGCCTCTAGTGTGCATTTGTATGCTTTTCCTAGCAAACAGGGGAGGGAATCCCACCTAACTCTTTTCTTTTTGGATCAGCTGTGGAAGGAACTCATCAGACAGAATCAGAACCCTCCAGTATCCTTGGTAAATCTCAGCCCTACAAGGCTCATTCTTAAGCATCCAGCTGTCTCTCTGACTGTTGAGTCCTTGCCAGTCATGCCTGCTCTAGTTGATGCTTCTTAACCAAACAGCAATATAAGGTCTGGATTAAAAGCTGCTAAGCTAACAACCTGGCAGTGACCGAGGTGCTTGTTTTGTGTCGTTGTGTTGGCGTTTTGGTTAAACCCATTGCTTCTGATTCTTTAAGAAATGTAGGCTGTTCATTAGCTCTAGAAGGCTCTGTTTAGATCAGTTTCTGCTCCTTTGATTGGAAGCCATGCGGCCTTTTTGTGTTTTGGTTGATGATTCTTAGATTTCTCAAGGGCCTCGTTCATGTCAATCAGAGAGACTCCATCCTTCTTGGACCGCAGAATTGCGTTTGTTAGGCTGTATATGTCCCTCATTCAGACGTGTAGGAACCACTCCTTTTAGACTATTCTCTATGAAAACTGATAGTTTAGTGCTTGTAACTTCAGTCTGACAGGAGTAATCTGTGCCCTCATGGTGAATTCATTCCCAAAACAGCATTCCATAAGGACAAGCTGAAACTTGGACCCCACACAGTGGTTTTGCCTAAACTTCTTTTTTTGCTAATGTAAGCAATCTACCATCTAGTTTTCTTTCTTAAGCTTCACTTCAGGCAAAGCTGGTTTGAACTCTGTACCCTTGGTGAGAATATTCCTTTATTACTTGGAAAGGTCTTTCAGAAGCTCTTCTAGACACTATCAAGTTGCTGAAACACTGCATTGGTGTCCACCTGCGTTAGTGTGTATGTGATTGCAGCAGAATTTGGATCATGCTATCTATGGAGGACATTAGAAATGGAAATGTGGTATATAGAGATAATCATTGGAAGAAAAGTTGCTTACTCCCCAGGGCTTGGAGATAACCAAAATTACTCCATCCCCAAAAATTAGGCATCTGAGATGTTTTCATTGCCTATATGTATACTGTTAACTTCCCATCCTTTCTTGTTACTGCAAAACATCTGAAGTACCCATTTTTATATTGTACCAAGGAATGTTTTCTGCCTTGCCAACAGCATCCTTTCCAGTGATTGATATCTTGGTTGTCATCACACACAGAGCCAAGGATTGTAGGGAACCAAGTGACTATTCCAAATTCTCTTTCCTGAGTTGTAAATGTCAATTCTAAGTGATGGATTTAGGCTGAAATGTGTTTGGAGAGACCCAGAAGTGCTGTAACAATAGTATCTGAGCCCACATTTATTTAGCAATTTAAATCTGATGTTATAACAGGTACATGAATGAGTGAAGCATCACAGGTTTTTTAATACAACAGTTTCTTTTCAAGTTGAGTTGTGGCAGGTTCAGCACTGAGGAAGGCTCTCTGCAAATCATCTTGGATCAGCTCCAAGGTTCTGAAAGTAGTTGACAATCTTTGCCCTTGCTATATGATGTCTTTCAGAAACATTACGTGCAGTTCACTGTCACCAGTATGTTTGCTGCAGTAAATCCATGGCCATTTGTTTGGCACAGACCTGGAAGGAGGAGTTGAATGGGTTGTCCACTGTCACAGGTGGGATGTTGCAGGTGCAGAGCTGAGTCTTCAGATGTGGGATGCTGAGCAGCAAGAGGTACCATGTCATTTGCCTACCATGTGAAGGCCACTTCTGAGTCTGGCCTGGAGGAGGGCAGTTAGTCCGGACTCCTCAGAGCACTTCCTTTCTTTCCTGGGGTAGAACTAAAGATGAAGCTATCTCAGACTTCACTGAGGCAATGCAGACAGAATTTGTCTATTTGTTCCTTAGTCCTTTCTGATTTGTGCTTTCTTCCAAAGGTGGATGAGAAGATGGATTGTCTGTTGTGTGCCATGCACCCCTAACAAAGGAGGCTCATCTGAGAAATGTTATGTCTCCCACTACTAAAATAAGCACAAGTGGTAACTTTGTCCAGAATTATTTGCTTAAAACCCCCATTAATATGATCTATGAAGGCACAACAAAACCCTCCTTCAGTTTGTATGTAAGGTTTGCTAATTTTTCAGAGCCATTTTTGCTGGTTACTGTGGGGTTCTTTTCCCCCCTTAATTAGAAATTTTAATTAGAGCATGCTGCGTATTAAGATGCTAAAGCTTTGAGTGGCAGTTCGCAATTGCAGAAGGATCAGCTGTCCGTAGGGCTGCAGCACAGCAGGGATTAGCTCACACCCCTCTGCCTGCAGGTGTGTACTGCTGCTCGATTCGGAGCGTCAGAAAATGATGGAGGTAGCCTTCATCTTCCTCATCAGACTTTCTCTGTTCCTGTTCCAAGGGATCTGAGTTCAGGGGAGATCTGCAGATGCACGCATCATGTATAAGGTGAAAAGTCTCGAACCTGAATGGCAGCGAGGTGAATTGTTACAGCTATTTCATTGTGGGGTGATAAGCAGTGCCCCTTCACCTGCTCACCCCAGCTGTGACAGTGCCGGTGCAGGGAGCATTCCCTGTCTTTGGAGATCAGTGACTATGCTGGCACTTCTGCAGCTCCAGGTTTCAGTCCTGCCTGTGGAAGAGGCCTACCTGAAGAGTTTTCTCTGGTGCTGTTGGCTGCCTGTAGCACAGCATGCGTAGCACGTCGCTGGGTGTGAGGGAGCCTTGCGGGCTGATGTGTTTTGAGTTCCTCAAGCTCCCTTACCTCATTTTTCTTCTCTCCTGCTTTAAAGCAGATTCGTGGGAAGATAGGGATGGATTCTAAAACACAAACATTTAACATTTCCAGCATCACGCTCATGGAAAGTACAAAAGCTTTTGCCTGGGTAATTATGGACTAACCTACTTGTAAGGGAGCTGTTTCTCCAGAGTCTTCACACTTGGTGGATATCTTGTGTCCTTTGAGCCTGAAGATCCGTGTTTTTGTTCCGCCTCATGTCAGTGTGGGTTCTTCTGTTACCCACATGAATACCCAATCACTTCAAAAACTGCTGAAATGCATTTTCCAGCCTATCCTGTGGCACTCTAACCCACAAGCTAATTATGAGAGTGCAGTTTTAATCTGCTCTTTCCAGTCGATGTCATGTTCTGTTGGAACACAAGTCATGATTTCCCTTCCTTCTTGCTGTTAGTTTGTTTATCAATGTCATCTGCCTTAGGAAGTGCAAATCTTTGCAACCTCTGTTGTTACAGAAAACTATCCGTGCTTCTGATGGGCATATTGAATCAATGTGCTCTCCAAAATGCAGATTGATCCAGTGGCATTTCAATAACTTCAGTCAAAGTCTCTTTCTTGAGCATCTATCCCTAGAGTCTGGCTGTGCGGGGTCCCTGTTCTATGGAGCTGTTCACAGCGATGCCCTCATCTTTTATCTTGGATGTTCCCATCGATGTATCACTGTAGTTCAATGTATCTGTTCTTTGTGGTTACCTTTCACTTGTCAATACTCAATTTCAGCCCAGCTTTGGTGGTACTGAAGTTCCTCCTCCTCCTCTTCCTTCCAGTTAAATCTGGGCTACTTGCAAGCCTCTCCCAGTTACAGCTCTTCCCTTTCTGGGAGATCATTTAAGTTAAGCAAAACTGAGGGCTTTGGCATTCTTTTAATCTTCCAGTCAGGTAAAGCCAGACCCTTATTTTGCTTCTGTCCTTTCTTTTCTTTGCCTTTTTTGCAGAAGGCCTTTGGTAAGCTGATGCTTTATGAACGTTTGTTGTTCTTTTCAGTGTCCGGCTAACTGGGTTTGAGGGGTTTTGTCAGTAGGTGTCACAGGACTTCACTATCATTAGGGTTGTTTGGGAGGGAGAGGGAACAGGTTCATTCTTCCCACTATCTGGAATCTCTGGTGTTGCAGTATAAGCCTATTGTATTTTATTATCCCTGTCATTGTGGCACAGAGAACGGACTATTCCTTTTCTCTTTGCAGCACTCTTATGTACTTGCAGACTGATCACAGCCGCACTCAGTCCTTTCCAACCGTAACGATTCTATGATTCTATGATTCTTTTCCTGGACTAAATGTTCTTGGTTTGTATTGTCTGTCCTCCTGGGGCTGTGTCTCTGGACCTGGAGTTGTTTCTGTCTTCCTGAGCTTCTCTAAATGGTCCATGTCTTTCCTTAAGCATGTTTTTCTCAACTAGGCTATTCTCTAGCTAAAGCTTCACGAGCACTGACTGAACAAAGCAGGATTTTAACTCTGGGGGTGTCTCAGCCCATCCTGTTCATGCTTCCCCAGCTGCAGGTTTTGCAGAATCAGGGGTTTATTGCCTTAAGTTTAATGCGTGAGCTCAGTATCACGGCGCCTCTCTTTAGGTCTGTTACGGGCTCTCACTTTCTATTTTGTACTTACACGTTTCCACAGCTCCCTGTTTTTTCAGACTAGATCCCTGCTTTGCTGGGATCACTTTAATTCCAGTCCTTTTCTCCAGCCTTCCTCATTCCCACCACATCTAACCCCTCATCCAGATCATTAATGGAAACATCGACTACAGTGAGCTCAAGGAGAGAGCTTTGTGAGCCGTGTTTAATGCTCACCACTGATCGCTATTCTCTGAATGCTTTCCCAACAGTGCCATGCACAGCCTGTAGTAGGTTTCTGAAGGTGATTTTTCCCTGGCTTCTCATGTGAATGTCCTGTGGAAAACTGTTGAGGACTGTTTGTCTAAATGAAGCCATGTACACGTATATTTTGGGTGAATTTTCAGGTGGTTTGGTTGTGCTTTCATTTGGGTTCAGCTGCAGAACTGGGCTGTGTGGACCCCACTGTTCACAAAGCGTGTTTGTTCCTGGTTTTTGCCAGAATCCTTTTCTCAGAGAGAAGTCAAATTACTTCACCGTGTGCAAAGATGCTGGCAGTGTGGGCTGCTCTGGTGCAAAATGTGCTGTATGCAGCTGACACGCAAGTTTCCAGGTCTTATAGGTGCATCTTGACCTGCAAGAGTCAGTCTTTACAGCCTCAGCTTTCTCATTCAGGTGTGCTGCCGTCCCGGTCCTGAATCAGAGCTGTGGTCAAACACGCAGTGCCAAACATCCAAACCCAGGCTGGGTCGGTCCAGCTTGAGTGCTACAGCCTGTCTCTCTCATGGCTCATGTCTAAATCACAGCATGTGTGTCTTTTGGGGCTACGAAGCAGCACATTTTGCAGCTGAATTGAACAACTGCTTGGAGACAAGAATGAGCAGATGTCCAGGCTCATTTTCACGTATGAAGTGGGGGTTTGCATTGCAGGTGAGTATTGTGGGCCATTTCAGTAACACAGTACTTTCTGTTGTGATTAACATGGTTTTGTTAATATTTAAAAATCAGATAAGACATTTGCTAATAATTCATTCTCCTTTCTTGGCCTTCAACAAGCCTGTAATGAATTCAAGGGCTGATGTCATGAGGAGATCTTGGTTTTAAGCCCACCTGAACATGCAGATGTTAGGACACCTTCTGCACCTTTGTGTGTAATGAATTGGTCTTAGTTATCACAAAATGCTGCTCAGCTTCACCTCTGTGGGGTGTTAGGGGGGCAGTCCCCAGCAGAGAGTGTTTGCTATTGCCTGAGCCATGGGAAATGCTCTCTTCCTCCTCTAGCCTTGCTGCACTTGTCATTTCCCCCCTGCCTACTAACTCAGGAGAGGCAGGAATCCTATCTTTGCAACCATGCAAGTGGGAATTAGCCCAACTGTGTATTTTACAGGTAAACTAACAAATAAGAGGAGAATCTGAGCGGCCCCTGGGGACCTGCAGTTGTTTGCTGCTGGGCCGTTCTATCTGCGCCTGGCATCGGCGGAAACCTGAGTGCTCCATTGGAAGTGGCCAACCTCTGTTTGCTGGGGCAGGGGGCAAACAGAGCCAGCCTGTTCTACAGACAGACTGACTGACTGACGGCCTGGAGCTGCCCCCACCCAGCTCACCAGGGCAAAGGAGGAGGCTCTGAAACAAAAAGCCTGGAAGTAGG
Organism: Agapornis roseicollis; assembly: GCA_002631895.1. Lineage (NCBI taxonomy): Eukaryota > Metazoa > Chordata > Aves > Psittaciformes > Psittacidae > Agapornis > Agapornis roseicollis. Next base: position 168,135 of record NDXB01009601.1, read on the forward strand.
GCTCGGTGCTCATCCCCTGCGGCTGTTGTAGGAAGGAGTAGGGGATGCAGGGTTGCCTTTTGGGGGCCATGTGGGAAGTACACTGAGTGCCACACGTTAAGGGAGGGTTGGGGCTCACCTGAGGGGGCTGCTAAGAATTGGGTTTGGGTTAGGGTTAGGGTTGGTATATATGTGGTACTGGTGTGGACCCCACATAGAGACTGACGTGTGGGCATTTGAAAGTCTTCATTCTAAAGCTTTGGAGGCTGCATGGGTAAGTTACCACTGTGGAAGATGGTGGGGACAATAACCTATTATAGTGTCCCCCCTGTCAGCTATGCCAATCGATTAATGCCTTAAGATACCCCCTGACACACCGCAAGGAGGCTCAAACCTCTGCAGTCACCTTGCAGTGGATGCTCAAAGGATGCTGTGATGCTTTGGCTGCTCACAGAGCAGGGGTATGTGTGCCTTGGTCCCCATGGTGCAGCAGTTTTACATTGCACCTCAAGCATGAGAATACGTGAATTAGATTGCCTTTTTAAAGTAAACAGTGCTTCAGCCAAGGGACAGTGTGTCACAGTACACTGGGCTTTGATGGTATTATAGTCTGAATTCATGATACCGCTCCAAAGGCAAACAAAGTGGTCTTCTCACTCAGAGTTTGCAGGTATTTGAACGGTAAGCTCATCAGTTCTTCTATCCAGAATAGACCTGTACCCCATCCTTGCTGCTCCTTCAGCCCTTTGTTCCATGTCCTGTTCTCATCAGCAGAGCCCTTTGGTACAATTACTAAATTGTACCAAAGTATGGATGTTTCTCATAGCCTGTTCTGTTACTAAATGCTGCTGGTTTGTTACTTGCCATTTTCTTTCAGAGTCTGGGTGTGTGTGAGCTACTTGATAGCAACACTGGAGCTGGGGGTGTGTGTGCATAATCCTGCTATCCTTTTACCTGTTATTGCAGTCAGTGTTACTAAGTGTGTAAAAGGAGAGTCCCTTGAACCAGCTGCCTTTTGTTCGTTAATCTCTAGTCAGTGTGAGTGGCATTTTGGTATCAGTCGAGATAGTTTGTGTTCTAAAAGCTTCAATGTATAAAGGAACACTGCAAATATCATTTTGCTCTTAGCTTTCCCCCCCTGTGTTGGGTACACAGGTTGAACCATTGTTCTGATCACCTTTGGAAGGTAAAGGTGGCATTCCATGAGTGGGATTTTCAGAAGTAATAGCTTTAAACCTTACTCTTAGAGCTGCCAAAGTGAGTTTTAAAGCTAACTTTTGAATGTGATGGGCATGCAGCTGAGGGCCCAACCCAGGTCACTCTGCAGTATGGCTGCATAAGGGACCTGTGTGGTTGCCAGCAGAATTAGGGCATTTCCCCCTAAAATACGAAGATTTAACCTCTTACTTGTAGGACATACTCTGATGCCTGTACAGTAGTCTCTAAACCTCTTACATACACAGTAAGCTCTGGCATCCCTGCAGAGAAGGAAGGGAAAACATCTGGGGAAGGCAGCACATGAGCACGGACCACTGAATGCATTTGGCTACTGGCTTTTGGTAATAACAGTGTGTGACACCTAAGGAAAACCTACTGCAGAAGCAGGGCAAGGATGGCTCTGTTTCTGGCTTAGAGCTTGTGCCCATGTTTTATGTCAGTTTGACTGTGGTGTTGGGCTGTAGCAAAGAATAATCCGAGCAGTTGCCTGTTTCCTGAAGCAGTAGAAGATCTTGTTAAAGGCAACTATGAATGTGCTTTACTGGTGTCCATCCCTTAATGGAGAAGTCTTGCAGACTGCAGAGGCCCCCCTGGGCTCTAGCTGGCCTGAGATAGCAGTGGATGATTAAGGTCTTACCTCTTGTAGCTGGTTCTTGAATTGCTCTGAAGGTTTATAGTGATGAAGATAATAGGAACGGGGACAGCAAAACTACACAGGCACTTTTGGTTAGTTTATGATTAGCTTTTTAAGCCTCTCTCCATGCACCACATGCAGGTCCAAGCCTACTGCTTGGCTTTGTGGCTTCCGAGGTGTTGGAGTGAGGAAAGCAGCCCAGTGATCTGGACACCAGCAAGGATCTGGCAGTGCTGCAGTCCCGTGTGCACGAGCAGTGTTTTCTGCCAGGTAAGTGGATCATGTGTCTTTTTGGTCTTAGTTTCAGCTACCTTGCGTCTGTCATCTTCAGATTTGCGAGGAATTGCCCTGAGTGTCTGATGGTCTCTGGAGTGCCCATCTCTAACACTGTGGTAAATGCCTTTAGTTTGCGCTGTTCTCTGCCTCTCCGTTTGTGACCGATTCTTTTCCCCTCTTCCCTTGTTTTTTTGTGACATTCTTCTGGTCAGGAGGCTTTGTTTCTTACAGCACCAAGAGCAGAGATGGAGGCGGAAGCAATGCAAAACTCTGATACGTCCCCATCTCTCCTCCATCTGTTTCTCTTCCTCAGAGGCCTGATAGTGAATGACACTCATATAAACAGTGGGTAAAGGGCCTGATGTGCAAAGCTCAAACATCCTGTCATGATCTGGGCACATGGACTTGATTGAAAAATATACACCTAACAGGCATAAAGATGTGATTTGTTTTGCTGGGTGAAATGTTGTGTCCCTGTGCTGGAGCTTTTTAGGATGTACAGTTCATTGTTGTATTTTCCCAGCATCCATAAGATATAATCTGATTTCAGTTCTGCTTCCCACTGCTGGCTGTGACTTGATTCCTGCCGTAGAGAGGTTTACTTGCATGTAGGTTTATGTGATGTAACCAACAGTACTGCAGGGATATTGCTTAAAGGCTTCTGTCTTTCCAGCAGTGACCCATTAAATGATGTAACGCTGTTTAATTTAACCTGGCCTCTCCCCCTCAATACACTTGAGGGAAAGCACAGCTTCTCAGTCTAGCAAGCAGGGTAGGTAGGACCAGACTGTGCTGTGAAATGCTGGAATCTCTGTTCTTGCAAACATTTCAAGGCCCAACCCGGATGGAAGCCTGAACAACCTGCTCTGCCTGCTCCGCTGTCTCCCACCATCTCCAATCTGAGTGATTCTAGGAATAGGTGCCAGATTGTGCAGCCATATCTTAGTGGAGGGAGGAGATAGAGCATCCCACAGCAGTGTTTCCAGATGAGGACTCCATTTCACAAGAGGGTATGTGCTCTCCTGTATCACTCAAGAGACAGAACTTGTGGCAAAGACATTCTAAGTTCATGCTTTCTCCTACATAGGACCCCAGCCTGGTTTGGGTTGGAAGGGACCTTAAAGCCCACCCAGTTCCACCCCCTGCCACGGGCAGGGGCCCCTTCCACGGGCAGGGGCCCCTTCCACTGGAGCCGCTTGCTCCAAGCCCCTCTGTCCAACCTGGCCTTGAGCACTGCCAGGGATGGGGCAGCCACAGCTTCTCTGGGCACCCTGTGCCAGCGCCTCAGCACCCTCACAGGGAACAGCTTCGGCCTGAGAGCTCAGCTCAGTCTCCCCTGTTCTGGCAGGTTCAAGCCATTCCCCTTGGCCTGTCCCTACAGGCCCTTGTCCCAAGCCCCTCTCCAGGTTTCCTGCAGCCCCTTTAGGCACTGGAGCTGCTCTCAGGTCTCCCCTTCAGGAGCCTTCTCTTGTCCAGGCTGCCCCAGCCCAGCTCTCTCAGCCTGGCTCCAGAGCAGAGCTGCTCCAGCCCTCAGAAGTAAGAACCATTTTCACATGTTGAAAGGCTTGGTGAGGTCTCTGGTAAAGAAGTACACGTGCATTTGACTGTTTTGTCTGTGAGAAGAGGTTTGTTTTTCCTGGGAGCTGTATTGTGCGTGCTGTTCATCCCTAGCTGTCTCTTTGCCCTCCTGCTCTCCTCAGCTCTTTTCAGTAACCTTAGATTTATCACTCTTGGATAGTCAGTCTTGTTCTGGCTTTTAAAAACAAAGCTTTCCAGAGGGCCTTTGGAAGGGGCTGTGTTATTGTTGGCTCAGGCTTTTGGTGACACTCGTTGCAAAATTAAAACTTTTAATTAGAAAGCAAAAGAAAATGCTTTCTAAAGAAAAGAGGGGAGACAAACACATTGCTGTAAGGTTAAGGTGGATATTCTGATTGCCCCAGAGGCATGGAGCTCGGGTCCCTCATGGAGTTTGTTCTGTCCTAGAAGAACACTGTAGAAAATAATCACTGTTTTCCATAAGTAATCTAGAACATTTTCAAGCCTTAGCACAGCATCTCTGCCAAGGAACTTGGATGCTGCCTCAGTTGATGCAGCTGTCCCAGTAAGAACCATTTAAAAAGTACACACAAGAGAACAGAGCACAGGAGATGACTGACAGCAGCCCTTTACATTTCTCTTGTTAATGCACCAGTTATAAGATAAGCTTTATCTTGAAATGTTCATGGAATCGAGACTTTGATGGAAATAGGCTTTTGGGTTAATATATTTTTGATAGATAAAGCAGAATGAAATAGAAAGGCGAGGGAAACATGCAGTATATGAAGACAGACACACTTTTCCTTTAAATCTCTCTCTCCTTGCCTGCTGTGTGCAGGTGTTGGACATGCAGGTATAAATAGTGTGTGTTTGGAAACACATGCTCAGTGCCTGGGTTTGGGGAGGATTTGGGTACCTGGAGGAGCATTCCTTGTGTAAGAGGCAGCTGAGATGGGATCTGGTGCTGCCTGCCAGCCGAGATGGCAAATCTCACCTTCTCTCCCTCTGCTTCTGCTCAAGTCCAGCTATTGTCCCATGGGTAAAATGAGTAGAGAAGAGGTGATGTAGCACAGTGTTTGCCTACCCCTCCCCTGCTATAGAAAAGGGGTGTGGAGACCTCATAGCAGCCTTCCAGTATCTGAAGGGGGCTATAGGGATGCTGGGGAGGGACTCTTCATTAGGGACTGCAGTGACAGGACAAGGGGTAACGGGTTCAAACTGAAATAGGGGAGGTTTAGATTGGATCTAAGGAAGAAATTCTTTGCTGTGAGGGTGCTGAGGCACTGGAATGGGTTGCCCAGGGAGGTTGTGAGTCCTCCATCCCTGGCAGTGTTCAAGGCCAGGTTGGACAAAGCCTTGGGTGCCATGGTTTAGTGTGAGGTGTCCCTGCTTATGGCAGGGGTGTTGGAACTGGATGATCTTAAGGTCCTTTCCAACCTGAACTATTCTATGATTCTATAAGGAAGACCGCAGAAACTCCAGGTCTGTAAGCCTGAGCTCAGTGCTGGGGAATGTCATAGAGCAAATCATCCTTAGTAAGATTGTAAAGCACCTGCAGGAAAACAGAGGTGTCTGGAGATGTGCAACCAGCATTGCTTGCTGCTTTTGACAGCCCTGCCCTGCTCACTGTGAATTAAATGACAGGAAAGTTGAGCACCAGTATTCACAGACAGAAGCTCTTGGATTTGCCAGCAGAGAGCTGTTTCCTATAGCCTGGCACAAACAGGAACTGTTCATGCAGATGTTGGTACGTAACAAGAGGCAGAATCATGGCTTATGAGAGAAGCAGTTCAGAGTTTGAAAGGATGGATGTGTTTAAAAGCTGTCTTGCAGGAGCTTTCAGCCTCTCTGTCAAGGGCTGCTCTTCACTTTGGTTTTAGCTGGTAGGTCATGGAGGAAGGTTGAAGAGCAGCAGGGTGCTGGGGGTTTCTACATGGAGAGAAGGCTGGTAGGATTCCATAGAACGATTTCATCCATTCTTTCCTTTTCTCTTGTGCTTTCCTTATTTATAAGCCTGAGGTTCAGATTGCTTCTCTACGGCAAGGAGGGGGAAAAAAAGAGTGAGCAACTGTGGCAGAAAAGTGATTAAAAAGAATAATTAGCATTTGCCCCTGATAAATGAGCAAAGCCATTAATTAGACTGATTTACTCCTGGGTTTTTTTTTTCCCTTCTCCCTTTCCTCTCTCTCTCTTTTTTCCCCCCTCTTTATCAAATGACAGCACCGTGACTGCCCCTTTGGTACGTTTTCATCAGCTTTTCACCAGTTGTCAGAGCTAACACCCTCCTTTCCTGGGGCCTGTGCAGCCTCTTGTAGCTAATGGATATGGAATGCAGCCAGAGCTGATAGCTGCTAGATCTCCACTGGCTTACAGGTGTTTCCATCATTACTGGCATATTATCTGCCACTGGGTCCCCTTCCTCCTCCTCCTCCTCCTCCTCTTTTCTCTCTGTTTTCCCCCTTCTTTGCAGTGTTCTAGAAGTAATTACAGGGCAGGAAAAAAGAAAACTGCTGGCAGAGTTTTAAGGATTTTGTTTAATGCAACACGATGTCCCGGCGATCAAATCAATTCCTGGTTCTGGCACGGTGACAAACAGCGATGCTGCTGCTGTCGCCTGTTTGAATGTAATTACCAGGATGAAAGGGAGAATTTTAATTAAGACAATTTCCCCCCCACACCTTCTTCCCTCCCCTTGATTCAAGTCATGGGCTGGGGGGGTTTTAGTGGAGTTTATAGGTGCTTTATTTAGTAAGCGGTATTAGTACTCATTGGGCTATTGCATACGGTAACATGGCTATGTCCTCCCCCTGCTCCCCCCGTTGGGAGCAGGCTTGGAGGCACAGGAAGACGATACGTGCATGGTCTCAAATGGGGGCTTGGCACTTTATGAGCAAATGCGAGCCTAAAAGTCCTTGTTTCAAACCTAAATGGTGCAAAAGCAATCCCTGGCATATATACGGTGCTTGGAGCCCTTTGTCATTAATTATGATATGCATTCCTGTAACACCCAGAGGCCAAATTCTTCATGCAATTTAGGGCATTGGAAGCAAAGACGAGCCCAAATGACTGCCTAGGAGCCAACCACCACAGAAATGTTGCAAAATCTGATTTAACCTTCATTCTTCAGATCCACTGCTTATTTAAGGAAGCGTTTTAGTTGTGTGCTGGGAAAGAGGTAGGAGAAGGTGCTTCTGAAGTGGTAGGAGCAAGGAAATTGCTGGCAAAGGGGAAATGTGAAGTGAAATGGGAGAAGAGCATGCTGGGGTTTGTTGGAAGGAGGTGGTGGGAACTGAGGAGACGTAAATGGCAGCTAATGTCATGAAGCTTGGGAAATAAGGGAATGAGGCTTCAGATGGAACAAGCCTTACTTTTAAGGTTAAAGCAAATAGAAATGGATATTTGTTCTGAAGCTCTGGGCTGGGAGGTGCATTGGCAGTGGGGTTTGAAAGTAAAGACCATGAATTAGAGTTAGGGCTTTGTGGGGAATTGTTCTCGTTCTTTGTAGGGAGGGCAGGGGGCACCTTCCCATAGAATAGAATCACAGAGAGGTTTGTATTGAAGCGACCTTACAGCTTCTCCAGCTCCAACCCCTGCCATGGGCAGGGACCCCTTCCACTGGAGCCGCTTGCTCCAAGCCCCTGTGTCCAACCTGGCCTTGAACACGGCCAGGGATGGGGCAGCCACAGCTTCTCTGGGCACCCTGTGCCAGCGCCTCAGCACCCTCACAGGGAACAGCTTGTGTCCAATGTCTGATCTGAATCTTCCTGTCCTGCTGAGCATGGCAGGATTTCTGATCGTCCCTATCTGGTTTCACCCGGTACTTCCCATCACAAGCCCCCTGTTAACAATCCAGTGTCTGGTGCAGGGTAATTCAAACTGCCTCTTCCCTGCGGGCAGGCAGCACACTGCCTCTGAAATGTACTTTTTAACCTGCAGTCTTGGGACCAGGGCAGAGCTATTACTTGGGACTGAAATGAGGTCTTCAAAGGGCTGGTGTCAGATGGGGCTACAGAAGAGGAAATTCATTTTCCAGCTGTGTTTTTGAAGCGTGCCTCACATCAGCAGAAGGTTTAGACCAATCTGGGTGCGTGATTTGCCAGCGCCTCCATGTTAATGCACAAGTGTCTTAGCTATGGAGCCTGTGGCAGGTTTCCAAGCAGGACAGGTCCCCAGGCTCCCTGCACTGCACCCAGCCTTCCTGGGCATCACTTCAGGCATGACTTGAAGATTGCTGGACAAATAAGAAGACCTGCAGAGCAGGGTAGGGGCCTGCCAAAAACTGAAGGAAGCCAGCTCTGTTTGAGTCCCTTCATATGTTCACTCTGTGCCTTTGCCATGGAGCAGAGGAGCTCAGGCATTAGGGCAGAGCTGATTGGAACAGCCCAAACAAGGGGAACTGGTAGAACTTAGAATCATAGAATCCTAGAATCGTTAAGGTTGGAAAGGACCTTAAGATCATCCAGTTCCAACCCCCCAGCCATGGGCAGGGACACCTCACACTAAACCATGGCACCCAAGGCTCTGTCCAACCTGGCCTTGAACACTGACAGGGATGGGGCATTCACAGCCTCCCTAGCCAGCCCATTCCAGTGCCTCAGCACCCTCACAGCAAAGAATTTCTTCCTTAGATCCAATCTAAACCTCTCCTGTTTCAGTTTGAACCCGTTACCCCTTGTCCTGTCACTGCAGTCCCTAATGAAGAGTCCCTCCCCAGCATCCCTATAGGCCCCTTCACTTGAACCATGTCCTCTACAAAGAAATGCTTCCTACTTAGAAAAATCTATGTGCTTACACCTGTGCTTTCAAGAGAGGAGGGGGTTTATATCCTTGTGCTTTCCAAGGCCTCGGGCTCTGCTGGATCTGTCTGAAACCTGACAGAGCCATTCACGGCCTGGCATCAACCCCCTCAATGACTGGTTGTGTTGGAAGAGGTGGTTTGCCATGGATGCCAACCCTGGAGTGTTTGGCAGGGCTGGGATACGCTGGGTTAATGAGCAAGGATTGGTATGCGTGCCCCAACCACGCACAGATAGATGCTGTAATGTAAATTATTCGTGTGCAACCCGGATCCCTGCCTTGCTCAATCCCAGAATGGAAATTGCGCCCGAGGTTAATGCACTGCAAGGAATGCACTGGGAAATGTTTCCCATTTCAAACAAATAAAAATCAGTGCGTATTTTTGTAACGCTTGCTGACCAGCTCTTCACATCCTGTTAAGCTAAATATTTTCATGGGAGTAGTGCAAAGCTGAGCAAGGAGCCCTGGGCTTCGTTTGGGTGGCTGTATATTGCCATCAGCTGCTCTTTCCTCTTCTGTCTGTTTTTCTTAGCAGGGTCAGGAGGAGTTTCACAGTCCGAATGGTTCACTGCAATTCTCTACAGGATATCCTCATTTTACTTTAATGGGGAGGAAATTAATGAAACATACAGGCCCTGGGGCTTTAAATACTATACATTAATATTATCCCAACGTATTGTGGTATGTGCGCTCTCTCAGACTAAACTTTACGTTGGACAGAGGAAGTTGTGATCAGATTCAGGTGCCTGTGAAATTCAAGTGGTTGGCAGGAGAGGGGAAAAAAAAATAAAGGAAAAGAGAAGCTTGAAGCAGTTTCCTTCCGTTTCAGCCCCTGCTCCCTGTGAGAACAGGGATGTCCAAATGGGATCAGGTCAGTACAAACCAAACAAACTATCCCAGCTCTTAGGACGGGACTCTTTAGCAGTATTTGGGAGGTTCATTCTTTGGGTCTGTTGGTTGCCTTCTTTGGAGGGTGAATTCTTCCCATCAAGGAGTAAACCAATAGTGACCTAAGACAGTGGTGGTCTTTGCAGAAGGTGGGCTGCAAAAGGATTTCACATCTTCTCAGCTCCCTTTCTTCCAGAATGAAAACTGCCCCAAGTGCTTTCCAATGCCTGCAAGCAGACAAATGGGAGAATGTCAAAGCCATGAAAGAAAATGAAGCTCAGTTTTCTTTTGATTGTGGTTGGTAACAACATGAAGACAGACCTGAGCATGCAGCTGTTACCCCTTGTGCAAGCCACCTTACAGGGCAATGATGTTCATGCAGCATTGTGTGCTTCAACAAGACCCAGGACTGAAGGTGCCTTGCCCTGACAGCGAACCTGCAGTCTGTAAAGCCTCTCGGGAAGACCAAAAATGCTTTGACCATGTATTGCAGACAGCCTAGACCCAGGGCGTGCAGCTGCCTTCCCCATGTACATTTAGCTGCTTAAGCACAGCCACTCTTATGGTAGCTGTTCTTGTGGTGGGAAGGGGTCATTCCATGGAGCTGCATCAGGCCCACTCCTCAGGAAGCTGCTGACAGTGAATTCTGCTTTTCCTTCTGGGATTTTTGTTTTGTTTTCTTTCCCCTTGCAGTGCAATTTCCTCATGTTACAGCAACTGGCATCAAAAGGAGCAGAGTCCTTCACAGTTCTGGTGGAAGAATGTGGAGGAGGGAACCTTGTTTGGAGGAGTTGGCTGTATCAAGGAAAAATGAAACGTGAACAGGTCATCGTGGCTGTGGGTCCCAGGGGATAACAAAGCTTTTTTTCCTCTTAGAAATGTGCTAAAATAGCGGGAATTTTCTCTGGACTGAAGAAGGAAGCAACTCCCTCCCATTCCCAACTCCTATTCCCAACTCCCATCCCCAGCTCTGTCCATTTGATTTTAAATGTTGCTGAACCGCCTGCCCGGTGGAGGAAACCACAACTTGAATATTACCACATTTTGCAAACTGAAGGCTCTGCCTTGGGATACGGGGACAATTTATTAGTGGAAATATCTTTAATTAATTTGTGCACAAGTTCGTGTTTTCCTTTAATTCTTCTCCCCAGGCACTTGACCCATAGTAATGAAATTCGAGAGCCCTTTTCAGAAAATGACTTTCTCAGCATTTTTGTTCCTTTTAAAGTTAAGTGTATCGCATAATGACCATGAAATGTTATCCTCTATTAGGAACACACTTTTCACTGAGAGTCTCCAAATAGACTTTATTACCAAGAACTCTGTGGTAAGCTGCCATCCGCTGCCTTGCAGTCAGACAGGCCTGGCTTTGAACTCCGCACGCAAGCATCTTCGAGGACAAGTGCCTTGCCCTGGCAGCTCCCTGGGGATGTGCTCTCTGGAAGGAGGTGGGTCCTAGGTTTGGTTCCAGCCCCAAAGGGCAGGCTCAGGAGAAAACATGGCTTCGACCATGAGTGGCTGGAAGCCGGCTGATGGGTGCCTGTGACCAGCCATGCATTGAGTCCTGAAGGGACATCATGAACTGTGAGTCTGTTTGGTGTTTGGGATCCTCATATGTGGCCCAATCCCTGAGTGGGGACCATGGCCAGGATAGCTCTTGCTGGTCCAGTGTCATATTGTGGTGGCAGTGTCTCAAAGGTTTTTTTCTGTTCCAGGCTGCCCTTAGGAAAGGTTTTCGAGCTTAGAAAACCACGCCATGCTTCTAGAGTTGCTTTGGTACCTTAGATGCACTTTACCTCTTACTGCAAACAGTCCTGAAGGACGGAACGATTTCCTTTCACACAAAGATGGATCAACAGTCCCCTGTGGTTTGGCTTGTGGGAGCTTTGGCACTGACACAACAGACATGTTGGTGATTGAGGGCTTGTTTGGAGGTAGTGCTGCCAAAGTGTTGTTCAGGGTTTTTGCAATGGAGAAAGAAGGGGGGGGGGGGATATGACTGTGCTTACCAACAGGCGATGAACTGTTCAGATTTATAGCCCGTCTGAACTATGTTATCTCCCCACCTCACCTCCTGCCCCTTAACTGCCACTATCAAAGCCCGGCACCTTCTGATGCAACATTTAGGGTGCTGATTCAGAATGGGCTCAGAGGAGGTGGTGTTGCTGTGGACGAGCTCAGCCCGATGCTTCTTAGATAAACCTCATCCAAGTCCTAATTGGGCTTTTACCCCCACCCTGAACAAATGCCAGGGAATTCACCATGCTGTACCATTGCCATGTTGTCCTTGAGCAGTCAGTCTTGGCTAGAGCTAGAGTCCCCTGCACCCCTCCAGCTCCAGATCTGAATCCTTTCTGGGGGCAGTAACACAGGGCACTGTCATTCCCTTCTGCCTCTGATGCTCAGCCCAAGTAGCTTCAAACCCCAGGGGTCGGGGTCGGCTCCCTGGATCCAATTCACATCATGTCAAAGTGCTTTGTCTTATCGCAGTGATATTATTAGCGTTCAGCTCCCCCCCCCCCCCCCCCCCCCCCCCCACACCCCCGACGAAGGACCGA
>NDXB01009601.1:180067-241966 GCA_002631895.1 Agapornis roseicollis
CCAGCAGCAGCAGAAAGGGCTGTTTCACAAAGGGCCTGTCCCTATTGTTCGGAGGTCATCCATCTCCCTGTCCTGGTCCCGTTGTCACTCTAATTTGTTTAGACCGCATGATGGGCGCGTGAACAACTCGGTTTTGTTGTTGTTTTTGACGGGTGACTGCAGGAACGTTGGCTGCATGTGCTTTTCGTTTGGTTGCAGTTTAACAGCTGCTCCCTTTGAAAGAACCCCATTTCTGCTGCTGCCTTTGTTTCTTTACTTGCTCTTACCTAACTTTTCTGACCAGAAAAGCTTCTCCCTCCTCCCCACACACTCGGCCCCGTTCCCTGCCCTCCCCACCACAACCCTCGGAACCCTTTTGGTTGTTTCAACCTCCATGATTAAACTGGCCCCCAATTGTTATCAAGAAGATTCAGGAAGGAGGATGAAAAAAGGAAACATAATCTTATCTGAGAATAGAAAATATGATAAGGGCCCCCTATCTGGAGGCTGCAGTGTCCCTCGTGGTGGGGCTGCAGCAGTTCCTTTGAAAGTAATCACCGACACCATCTCTGCTAAATCACCTTTCACACAGCTCAGGCCTTTGATACAAAGGCCCCTGGCAAAATTAGAGCAGGATTGTGGAGACCCCAGAGCAAACGCATTAAATGCTCAAGAGATCAGAATTAGGGGGCACCCAGCTATAATTGCATAGGAGGAACTTCTGCGGGGGGTGTTGATGTGCCTCTGTGGATGGATGTGTGTGTATGCATGTGCATCTGTGTCTCTGGTTGCTACCAGAGGATGACTTAAAGTTATAAAGTGAGGCATGAGGTGCTAATTAAACAGCCTTTGTACCCTTTAATCATCTGCATAGGAGAGGAATTAGTGCTGGACTAAAGGCAGTATATGATGATTCTGAATGCTCAGCTCTTTCAGAAGGTCTTGGGTAAAGCATGAACAGAGCAGTCCTGTGATGAATGGATAAACAGCAAGAGCAAGCCAGGGTTTATTGCTTTTAGGTGTGGGGTTTGGTTTGTGGTGCTTGCTGTGTTTTTACTTGGTTGGTTGGGTTTTTTTCCCTGCCCATTTTGCTGTCAGAAGCCTCAGGGGTAAACTTCTCTTGTTTTATTCCAGCTGAAGTGAATTTCACAGTCTTGTACACCAATAGAGCCCATTTGGCACACTGCAAAACCCCTCAGTCTGTTGCTCTCAGGAATTTGGCAGACTTCTGCATGAATATACCTGACCTGATGCAGTGCTGGTCCAACAAGGGGAGGCTGCTGAGGCTGGGAAAGTGAAATATCCTATAGGATGGGAGGGAGGTGCTTTGAGTGAATGTGTAGGATCACAGGAAAAGCAAATATATGGGCCATAAGTACTGTTATTTCCAGAGGCACACAAAAATCTCCTCTGTATTCCTTCTAGCACAAGAAGTTTGGGTGCTCAGTCTCTGGGCCATCAGCACAGGATGTCTTTCAGAGGGTGGTGTAAAATAGCCCTTCCTAAGCAACAAGGTTATTTTGAAGTAACTTAAAAACGGATGTTCCCTGAATCCCACCTCACTTCTGCAAATCAGACATTCCTAATCGGCTCCAGATCGGNGGGCCATCAGCACAGGATGTCTTTCAGAGGGTGGTGTAAAATAGCCCTTCCTAAGCAACAAGGTTATTTTGAAGTAACTTAAAAACGGATGTTCCCTGAATCCCACCTCACTTCTGCAAATCAGACATTCCTAATCGGCTCCATACACTTGTGATGACCATAGCTTCTGACCTTTAGGAACTGAAACCTCCAGCAGTCAAGCAAAGTCCACTTGTTTGTGATCACCAGGTGAGGAAGTTTGGCTCAGGGCATAGGAAGTGCTGAAATTGTCACATCTTGTGAAATAGTTTAACTAAAGAATCCAAACCATGGCAAAGCTCAAACTGTAACGTGGTTCCTCTGCAACAGAATCGTCTGGATTTAAATGCTTGTTTCTCCTAGAGGAAATACTAGGTTTTTCTCCTATCTTTGCAATGGGACACTGCAACCCAAGGGAAGGTATCTCGAGGCGCGATGCCAACTCCAGCACTGCATTGCTATTCTAAGGTAAAAAAGTTAATAACCAGGTTTGCAGTGTTGGCCTGGAAGCAAACTGCAGTGGTGGGAAATTGGCATGAGAAGTGATAGGTAAGCTCAGAAATCCTTGTCTTTCTGCTGATTTAGCTTTTAGAGGCTGGCATTTGTGAATGCAGCCCATTGAATAGCAGCGCTGTAGTGTATTGGTCTGTAACAGAGATGTGGGATCAAGTTGTGGATGACTGGCAGAACCTTCTGTCCAGTTTTTCCCAGATACACAAAATATGCCCTTTGGGTCTCCTCCCTTGACAGCAAGAATTAGGGATGAAGGTGCCAGCTTCAGCTTTTAAATGTCCTGTTGCATGTTGTTTTGTAGGATATTCGTGCAAGTGGAAAACGCTTTTGTTTGTGGAGCATTCGGAGGGCTAAGCAGTGAATTTGAACATGAATCCATTTTACCTTTCCTAAATGGGCAGAATCCTTTCAGTCATTCTAAAGCTGGCAGCCAGAAGGGAGTCCCCAGAACTGGTATTGCTACCGAATTTGTAAGGTCAAACTGCAACCCCAGGGAGGGAGGAGAGGACCATTTAAAACCATTTAAAACTGAGGCCCTCAGTGCCATGGGTTAGTGGTGGCCTTGGCAGTGGTGGGGAGCCGTTGGACTGGACGAGCTTAAAGGTCTCTTTTCCAACCTGGTTGATCCTGTGATTGTATGAACAGTTCAAAGGAAAGAGAAAAACCCACCAGGGAGAACAGCTTTGAGGGGACGGTAGTTTACAAACCAACCAACCAACCAACCTCCAGGGCCCCAAACTGTGCCCTTTCCACAAGAAACAGCTCAGGAGCAGTGCTCTCTTCTCCCTGACCCCACAGTAGAAAAGGGGCTGGTTCAATGCAGAAAGGAGAAAGAAAACAACCAGCATCAACACATGCACAGTCAGTGGGGTTTAAAGTCCTCCTCCATCATGGTTTTAGCAGCAGAGGAGACATTGGTGACCACAGAGGGAGGAAGGCTTTCCCACAGCCCCCAAGCCAGCATCCCTCCCATGTGGGACCCATCCTGCTCCCCTTCACAGGCCCTTTGACAGCGGCACCTTTCCATGAGGGGTTTCCAGGCGTTGCTCTATCTGTAACCTTTGTGTGCTTCCTGCAGAGCAAGCTCTTGAATTGTACTTTATCAAAAAGGCCCAGAAATTTGATAGGGGAGATGAGAAGATGGGCACGATCAGGGAGGATAATACCGAGGAACTGTCACTTCCCTGGCTCTAGCTTTGTTGGCCCTCCTGCTTTCTGAGATAAAGACACAGCAGCTGGCCTGATGCTATATCAAAAGCCTGATTTGACTGCTTGATTATATATGAAATATAGATTTAAAGCTTAACTTATGTTCCCAAAAGCAAATCAGTCACAGGGGAAAGCCTGACACATTTGTTATGATCACTAAAGAGCTTTGCTGGGCTTGTTGATGCTCATAGTGGCTGGAGGGGCTTTAAAAAGCTGTTTGGATCCAGTTCACTGAAACCTTACCTGGCCAGTATTTATTTATGTATTTATTAATAACAAGATAGGGTGGGAATCGTTTTCCCTCTGCTCTCCTTCTACCCCTGAGCTTCAGGAACTGCCTCTAAAGGAGTCGAATCTTCTTTGACCTCTCAGAAAGGGAAAGAGGCAGAAAAACTCCCGGAGGTCCCATCTGGAAAGGCTGTGATTTAGCCAAGTGCTTAAGTCCTTCTGAAGACGACCTTCTTCAGCTCCTTGGGTAAATGCTTTGCTGGATCTGCTGCTTTAGGCTTTGTTCCTAAAAAGCAGAGTATGTGAGACCTAAAGTAAAGCTGCTGTAATGTGGCTGAATGTTACTGGTACACGCACAAGCTCTCAGCATCTCTGTGGGTACTGTAGGAAGAGAAACTGTGGCTGCCCCATCCCTGGCAGTGCTCAAGCCCAGGTTGGACAGAGGGACTTCAAGTAACCTGTTCCAGTGGAATGTGTCCCTGCCTATGGCAGGGGTTGGACTTCGGATGAGCTTTAAGGTCCCTTCAACCCAAACCTGTCTGTGATGAAAGCACAGTTCAGGGGCTGTGGACCTTTGCCATATCCACTGCCCCTTGCAGTGTGTTTGCCAGGCTCGCACCATCCTGCCTCTGGGGCTTGGCTTGTCACAGATGACACACACATGCTCACACAAAGAAAACCCTGGCAATCTCTTTCTGCAAAAGCCTCGCTGCTTCCAGGGGGAAGGAATGCAAAGTAATTTGATGCCTTCATTATCTTCATAACATGAACCAATTTGTCAGCAAACTACTGTGCGGCTTGATTCCCGATTGCTGAGAAAACCAGGCTGGGAGAGAGGACGATTATTTGCACCTAGTTTGAGCATTGTTCTTTTTCAGAGGGGTATAAATACACTGTGTAGAGCTGGCTCATTAGAAACTTATCCGTTTGTATTTATGGTTTAATTAAATAACTGCAGGGGAAGACTTGGGTTTCTAATCACAAGAACAATAACGGGTTCGCCCTCCTTACTTGTCTGAGGAAGGCTTTGTAGGCACGAGTGCATTTAACCTGCCAGCTCCCAGCCCTTGATGGGAGGAAGAAAGTAAAATCTTTAGGCCGCATTATACAGATGGGGGGGACCCGGTTACTGCTTATCCTGGTTACTGACTTCTTGTGAGAACATTTGGGTTTGCGCCTGAGAAGCAGGGCTGGGAGGGTGGTGTGAGTCATGGCAGCTCTTTGCTTCTGAAGAGAGTATCCCTTACAGAGCCTCGTAAGAGCCACTTTCACCTCCCTTCTTGGTTTGCTACAGATTCCAGCCTTAGACCAGTTTTGCAGTCACCCTGAGTCTTGTTTTGGGTTATTTTGTTGAAGGTACAAGAGAGGTTTGCTTGTCATGGCTTTGATTTTAACCGAGAGGGGAAGGATGCAATAGACTGGGTATGATTCCTCTGAATGAGCCCCTGCACAGTGTCCCGTAGGGCAGGGGCTGCTACTGGGCTGGGTGTAGGGCAGATGGGAGGGGGTTGCAACCCACCAACAAAGCTGCAACCAAGGTGGGTAACCCCCTGCCTGTCTCTGAAGATGATCCCTCGTGTGGTGTTAATGTTCTCTTCTGGTGTTGTCTTCAGACATAGCAAACCATGTGGGATTCTTACAACCCCATGTTTCCCATGATAACAATTCCACAAAAGGTTTGCTTTGAGGTTTTGATAGGGGAGAGTCTGTGTCATGGCTCTGAGTGGAGGTGAGTGTAAAGGTAGGCTTTCTGTGTCTGCCCACTCCTTCATCTCTTGCATTATCTCACCTCTGTGATGTTGAACTGGGACAGAGCACAGAAGGGTGGGCATGATCTCCAGACATCCATCGCCAGGCAGTGCTTTGACTTTAAGGCTGAATTTTCCCTCTGAAAATTTGGGGGAGACCTAAAGGAGGTGCCTGTTGCTTGGAGAATAGAGAGGAGGAGCTCTTTGACATGATATTTTGTTATTTCTAATCCCTATGGGAGCTGCTGTTTTTATTTCTTACTCTTCCATGTTTAATGTGGTCCCTTAAATTGCCTAAGCTCCTTTTTCTTTAACTCAGTTAAATCTGATTCCCCATACCCTGAAATATAAAATACATGGAGGTTTTCTCTAAAGCATCGTTTATGCAAATAATTCCCTCTCTGCATTCCTGTGCTAGAGTCAAGCACTGCATATCTGATTGGGCTCTTAATGACTTTTGGGAATCATTTAAATATCTAGCTGACTAGCCCAGTTAATAATCAAAGCCGCAGCTCCTTGAAGCAGGAATGACTCATGGAGGAAGAAGAAAGCTTCTGGTGATTTTGCAGCCTCCTCCTGCCCATCACCGCAGTGCAGCTCCGAAGGGCACGGTGCTATCAGATGTTCCCAGGCAAGGTGCACCGGTTCTCTGCTGCTCCCCGCACATGTTCAGGTGGTGCAGGCTGCCAGCTCAGCTCCAGAACATCTGCCGCCTGCGCATCCCACTGCTGGGAGCTCGCTGGAGCTTGGAAACGAAGCGGATCAGGGGCAAATTCACTGTTTGAATTGCAGATGTTTCAGGGGGGTGATGGGGAGGGGAGCGACATAACCCTCACGTTTTGCACTGGGGATAGGACCGATGCTGGCGGGGCTATCTGTGAATGGATCGGGAAACAGCGAACGCTGGGATTTGCCTCTGGGATTGCTGATCTAATTCACTGTGTCCTTTCCCAAATGACTGCTACTCTACCTGTTGGAGTGGGTCCAGAGGAGGCTACAAAGATGCTGCGAGGGCTGGAGCAGCTCTGCCCTGGAGCCAGGCTGAGAGAGCTGGGCTGGGGCAGCCTGGACAAGAGAAGGCTCCTGAAGGGGAGACCTGAGAGCAGCTCCAGTGCCTAAAGGGGCTGCAGGGAACCTGGAGAGGGGCTTGGGACAAGGGCCTGTAGGGACAGGCCAAGGGGAATGGCTTGAACCTGCCCGAGGGGAGACTGAGCTGAGCTCTCAGGCAGAAGCTCTTCCCTGTGAGGGTGCTGAGGCGCTGGCACAGGGTGCCCAGAGAAGCTGTGGCTGCCCCATCCCTGGGTTACTGTCACATGCTGTTCCTGCTGGCTGTGCTGTAGGCAGACAAATCCCTTCTTTAGTGATGGGAAAACAGTAATTAGTGCATGTTTCCCCTTCTCTTGCACCCCAGGGTCACTCTCCTGAGCACTAGTGCGGTGTTAGGACTACCTTTGGCATCTCAGTGTTCTCTTTTGTGTCCTGAATGGCAGTATTCACTGACACATGCTGCTTCTCTGATTTATGAATCGAGCTATATTTCACCAGAGAGAATGAGTGCCCGGGGGAGGAGAGCAGGGCTTTGATCTCACTGTGCTTTTGAAATAGGGCTGTAAAATCAGAATTTGATTGTAATCTCTTTGGGGCAGGGACATCTTTGTTTGCCCTGTACAGTGCCTACCATGCTTTGGGTGCCATGTTATCAACAGCAGAGGTTGAGTAGTGAGTGATGCTCACAAACTGTATCTGTTGACCCTGCCATTGAGCAGCTGTTCTCATCCTATAATTAATAGTGTGCTTTGATTTCTTTTCTCTGCTTCTCATCTCTATAGTAACTGGACTTTGCTGGGCTCTTGGATCATAGGTGGGATAGATCTGCTGCCCAGCCTTTGACTGGAGTTCTATGCTGTGGACATCCTTGCATGTGCTGTGTGAGCTCATCCATCCTGGTGAGACACTGGCATAGGCTTCCCAGAGAAGCTAGCTTGTTAATTGCCTGCCCTGTGTCAAAGGTTTTCAGTGGGGCCAGCGCAGCAGATGATGCCCTGTCTGCATCCCTCCATAACTGCCCTTTCCTTAGCCCCAAGAGCAGCACCATGCATAATGGTTTAATCAAGCCTTTATTGTCACTGCTACTAAAAAATCCTCCTTTAATTTATAACTATTGCGTTTGAGTGGGAAACTTGCCTTGTCATTGCAGAGGAAGAGAAAGGAAAGGATGCTCAAGGTGTGATTGTTGAGGTTCCTAAATAAGTAATGGGTTTTGATGTTAAGGGCTTCCATCTCCTCCTACACTGTGTATGTGGCTCTGCTTTATAAGGTGAAGATGTGGTTTCTGTGTGGTCTGTAGCCGGTGGCTCAGATTCAAGACAATGACTTCCATAGCCTCAACAGTTGTGTTGTACAGCTTTGGGATCCAGGGCTGCCCCTCTGCAGGACCCCCTGTTGCAGTGGAGAGGCTCTTCACCTTGAGGAGAGGGAGGAGGATGTGCTCTCAGATTGTTTGAACTGAACTGGCAGTGCAATGCAGTCCTTGTGGAAACTTCTTAAAGAGATCTGTTTCCCCATCTGCCGTGGTGAGATGCAGGAGCACTTTTGAGGCAATTTTGCTTTCCTAAGAGTAAATTGGGGTTGAGAGAGAGGCAGAAAAGATGCCCTTTTTGAGACCCATCAAGCTGTGAGTTAAAGCTGAGGTACACTTGGGTGATGTCTCCAGCTCAGTTGCCTCTAGGTGCTTTGCTCTGAAATAGGACATGATGTGTCTCATTTCACATGGGCGGCTGAGCTGTGTCCTGCAATACTCCCCTAATTGTCTTGATTCTCCAGCTGCAAAGATCCATTAGCACAGACAGAAGTCTCTTGCCTTCCCAGCCAGGAAGAAAAAGGCAAAGGAGGCATGGAAGGGAGGGGGGAAATGCTCAGAAGGAGGCTTTGCTGGCAGATGACGGCGGTGAATCTCACAGCCCCATTTAGCACATCCATCTTTCCAGAGCAGCTGATGGCACATGTGAAATGCAGCAAGTCCTGGGGCTATTGTGTAACTTGGGGGATGCCTGCAGCCGCTGCTCATAATTAATCATTGAAGCTCCAGTAAAATCAAGTGACTTTCCTGACGGTATCCAAACTGCTGACCTCAATGCATTTCAGAAGTTCGCTGGATGCTGAACCTCGGATGACCCATGGATGGATCTGGAATAACAATTTTCATAATCCTCAAGTCATTATCTTAAGAGGGAATGTATTGTTCTCCTAATTAAGTCCATCCACACGCTGTGCAGCTTCCCATGCAAATGCACTGTGCATAAACTAATTAAAGGAAATATACAGCCACAAGGACTTAAACTGCCTTTCATGCAATCTCTTTAAATTAGAAGGAGTCTTCCTCCTCCCCCCTCACGCACACACACTCAAACGAGGGATTCGGCACCATATTCAGCAGGGAAAACCACCGAGCAGTTTTGGATCGGAATCTGGAATTCCCAAAAATTTATTAGAAAGCTTTTGGTTTATGACATTTTTGCGAGGGCCCTGGATGTGTAGAAGACCCAAATTAAGCGAGAGTTATGATCATTTAATAGGAGACAGTCCCTGCCCTGAAGAGCTCACAGCCTAAACAAACAAGACAGCCAAGAGCTGGAAGAGCCTTTTGAGCAGTTAAACAGCTCAGCCATCAAGGAGTTGAATGACTTTTTCAAGGTCATACATAGAGAGCTGGGAACTGGAGGCAGACCTGGTCCAGCTGTGGATGTACCCAAGCCTCCTGCCTTTAGCAACAGACCTAACAGTCATGATCTGTAGAAACTTCTTTAATGTAACAGCACCAAAGGGCAATTTCCCAGTGGGACTGAGGGGTGTTTGGTTAGCTGGGAGGTGGCTGTCAGACTGCTTGGCTGTACTCAGTAGTTATTTCCTCTTCTCAGTGTGGTGGAGGCTGTGCCACTGGAAAGCAATGGGTTGGAGACCTCTATTTGTGTTTGGATGTGAATGAAGCAAGTTGAAGCTTCATTCATTTATTGTCAGGGTCAGCCTTCTTGCTATAATTTCCCTTGGGAATACTGCCTTGGGCTTATGCTTTGCAGAAGAGGAGTGGAATCTCTGGATGGGTCCTGCTTGCTGGTTTCACTCCTCATGTAGGATGGCTGGTGTCTGCAGGTCTGAAGGAGCACTGTGGTGTTACTGCTTGCTCTCCTCCTGTGGGAAATCAACAGCAGCTTCAGTATTTTCTCTAAATATAGGCAATATATGTTCAAACAGATCATCCTAGTCTCCATGATGATAGCAGGGAGAGTTGTCGGTGCGCATTAATGTACTAGATTGGGGGTAGCTTAAACCAGTGGGTGAGCCAGCAAAAGATAACTTGGATTTTTGCCTTGCTCAGACTCTCTCCACAAATACCTTTCTTGGCTCTTGGGATTATGAGATACTGCAGACAAAGCCTGGAGCATGTGAGATGGGGCAACAACCTTGTAAACAGAACCTGAGTTTAATGATGGAGCATCTCAGTGTTTTCACCCATCGGAGTGGTCTTCAAGGCATTGGTGGAACCGAGATTGGCACTTGCAAATCTCATGCGATTGTGAACCTGCTGTGCACAAAGACTATGAATGACAGGTCACAGGTGACATGTCCCATAGCAAAGGAGCAGTTTAGGAGCAGTTTGAGCTGAGCAAAGTACCCAGACAAAGCAGCTGGTGTTTCACTGAGGTGAAACGAGTCAATGCATCCATGCCCACCTGCAAGGGAGGACACAGCAGCAACTGTGCAGCTTTGAGCCACAGGTGGAATAGTATCAGCTTAGGTGCAAGATGAAGATGGGCTGTGTAGCTCACAGCCCTGCAGAAACCTTTAAGTTCTGCTGAACAGACACTAGTTGGTGCCTGCATCTTCTGAACAAGCAACATCTGCAATTACTGAGGCAATAGAGGTGCAAGTTGTAGAAACAGCCCATTAGTGTGTGGATGCCATCCACAGGGGGACTAGTCCAGGGNCTAAGTTCTGCTGAACAGACACTAGTTGGTGCCTGCATCTTCTGAACAAGCAGCATCTGAATTATTGAGGCAATAGAGGTGCAAGTTGTAGAAACAGCCCATTAGTGTGTGGATGCCATCCACAGGGGGACTAGTCCAGGGAAAACTGGCAACCAAGCCCTCAACAGACGGCCATGGCTGGATAGGAATTTGCACATGAGTTTTGGGAAAACACAGGATTTCCTTGCTGTTGTTTGTAGTGGATGTTTATAGGTGCAAAGTGGAAGAGGAAATTTCCTCAGCCTGGTCTTGGTTACTGTCTCAGTTTGCATGTGGCAGGTTTCCTGGCAGCATCCCTACCAATGCAGTAGTCATTGGAAAAGGCGGGTGGCAAAGAGCTGGGATCCACCCAGGAGGCATGGGATCAGAACTGGAGAGAACAGGCAGTTCTCTTATCTGATGCAGCCTGGAGAGCAGACAGATAGGACCGAAGCAATCAGTATGATGGGAATGTGGTGGGTGGACTCTACCAAGAGAAAAAGAAACCCTCCCCTCTATGGATGAGCCTTCATCTCAGTTTCCCCTCTCCAGTCCTCATTCCAGTAAGAGGGAGGATCTTTTCCCCATCTAGCAATGAGATGAAAGAGTGCCCCCCATTTGACACTTCATGAGTTGGCTGAACCCTACAAAATGATCTTCATAAAATCCTGATTCCAAAGCATCAAAGCCTTTTCCTGACTGGTAAAAACCCTAAAAATTCCTGGAAGAACTGCCAAAGGGCAATGGGGCTGATTCTGTCAACTGCCTTTGGTTAGAGCTGGGTTTGGTTATTTATGGGGGCTGGGGGAGGCAAGAACTTTCCAGATGGGCGGCTGAACCAAATATAACAATGATAAAAATCAATGCAGTTATGTGAAGGGAAAAGAATGCCTGTGCTGAAGGGCTGCTTGAGAGACACGCTTCTCCGTGTGAGACATCCCTCAGCACCGTGCTGCTTGTGGCATCCCACCCTGCGCTGCTCCATCCCTGTGTGCTGCACAGGCACCTCCTCCGTGCCTGCTGAAATGCACCCTTTGCTGGGAGGATGCTGGCTGGATTTAATGGTTCCAAATCATCTGGGTTCTCAAATCATCCTGAAGTATCAATTCTGATCACTGAGAGCCCTATTGGTGTGTGTGGCACTGCACAGCGTGAACGCTCTGTGCCTTCTCCAAAGGCATTGCAGTCTAAGCATACATGGCAAGAGGAAGCATAAGAAAGGCAAGGTATATGGGATTGGGACTGACTGTGAGATCTTTGTATGCATCCAAGAATAGAGGAGGAGGATTCAATAATTCCTTCAAGAAGGAAGCTTGCTTGCCATCTACTTAGGAAGCATGCTGAGTGTCTGGTGCAAGTGGGAAGATGGCTGGGAGTCAGGACTGTGTGGGAGACATGAAATATCTGCTGAGAAAGGAAATCTGCTGGAGAGGGTTGGAGCTGGTGACTGCAAACTGCCTTTTGGCTGAGAGTACCTCTGGGTTTCCTATGTTAGTGGAGTTTGGGATGCCTGCATGGGCTGTTAATTATCCAGTCCAATATCAGCACTTTCTTTGTGTGATCTTTGGTTTTGGAGCTGTCCCCTGGTGGAAAACAATCAGTACTGTCATGGAAAGGATATGTAAGAAATTGTCCCTTGGGCGATGTTTTTTTTCTACTGGGTCCTTTTCTATTTGTTTCGCACTGGTGTTTGCACTCTCAGCCTTGCCTGCTGACTAATACACATTTACACTGCTGAAAGGGTGGTGAGGCTCAGCCTACTGAGGTTGCTGTCCATCACTGCAGTGAATTCCAGCTCTCTAGGTAAGTTTAATGAAATTGGGGGAATTAGTCTCTCTTATCCAACCAGCAGAGCCCTATTCAGTTGGGTTTCTTTGTTTAGGTGATGTTCTACATCAGTCTGTGGTCCCATCAGTTGCCCTTCACCAGCCTGCTGTCTTGTGAGAACCCAGCCCTAGCCACAGTCATCAGTCAAGGAAGATGCTGGCTCCTCTCCCTGCTCATCAACCATGGGGTGGACCCTCCCTGCAGCAAGAGATGGCTGGGATGAGGTGAGTGGTTTGTTTGCTCATGAGATGGCAGGACCCTTGTTCCTTGTTAAAGGCACGTGAGATAAGAGATGTCATTGATGTTTCAAGGTGTTCTTATCACAGGCCTCAGTCTGAAATGACACTGTTCAGCCACACTTTCTCTCCAGCTTATTGATGAAGAGAATTTTTCCTGTTGTCTCCAGCCTCTGGAAAGCCCTTAGACAAAAGAATTTTTTCAGACACATCATTTCCTTTTGTGAATCAAACTCTACCCCCTTAATGTTCAGCAAACAATTTGTTCCAAAGGGACCGCGTTGTAGGTGATCGTAATTACATTTGGTTTTTAATAATCATAAACACTCCTGTTTTCTGAGAACCAGCAAAACTGATTTCCAAATCATTTAGTTTGAATGGCACGTCTTGTGTTTGTGTCGCATCTTCTCCCCCATACGCGCTTCTGAAGAAAAACAAACAATGTATTAGAAAAGAAAAGCAAGTTGGGGGGGCGGGGGGGGAACCTTGGAGAACTTTAAAAGACTCTAAACCTGAAAAGGGAGGGTGGGATCAGCTAATTTGTCCCTCTTTTGTATGGTTTATTAAGCCTTTTGTTCTGGAACGCATGGGTTCAGTGGGAAAGCGGTTTTTGATATATAATGTATTTACTTTTGCTAATTAATTAAAGCAGTATTCATATGAAAATGCCGACTGATAATGGCTTTCACAGCAACAACTGTGTTTTTTAGAGTAGCAACTTTTAATTACAAATTGACTGGCAGAAATATATAAACCCAAATATTGTTCCACTGATTTCCTTTTAACTGTGTTCCTCTTGCTTGATTTATCGGATTAGGGCTTTTCACACATAGTGCGTACAAGATATTGTTTTTAATGAGAAATTAAAAGATTACCAACAATACCCATAAACCATTAAAAACACAAACTCCAGATGAATGGTAATTAGACAGAATGATTTGAGGCTGATAAATTGAAAGCAATTAATGTGTTTGTTTGGGATTCTGAAGATAGCTCTGGGTGTTCCAGCAGGCACTGAAGGGTTCAGATTTTGCGCTGAAATGCATGTTGGGGGTACTTGCACTTCTTCAAGCGTCCAGGGCACCAGTGGAGAAGATGCTGACAGGGCTCCACTGGGCTTTGAGAAGGGGAAGAGGCGAGGAGTGATGTGAAGGGGTTTTGTGCAGAGGGCTAAATAGGTACATCACATTTGGGTCAAATCTTTCCTATGTTTCACTGCTACCTGTGGCATAATGTCAGGGAAGACTTGAGGAGGTAGGAGGGGAGAAAGTGCTGAGGAGAAGTAAAGGTTTCTCCTCTGTGGTTTATCAGGTCTGCATCTTCTGCTCAATTTGAGCAGCACTGCGTCAGTGAGCCTGTGTGAGATGTTCTCTTCTGGGAGACAAGGAGGTTGCATTTGTTAGTGGTGCCTTGTAAGCCCATCAAGAGCATCCTGTTTCTATTCTTTCTCTTATTCTTGGCAAAGCAAATGTTTTGGGATTCTATGTCAGCAAAAGGAAGTATTCTTGGGTGGTGATGCCTTTTGATATTGTTCCTTGTACTTGGGTCTAGAACAGAGCTCGCCATGATTTCCCCTCTCAAGAGAGTTTCCTAGGACAAGGAAAACAGCCAAAATCAAGCCATTCCCTAAATCCAGGGTAGTAATGTCTCGTCTCAAAAATCCTAAACCAAAATAGCCCTCCCCACCCCAACCCCTAAAGACTCAGGTGACACGTGATGTGAACAACTGAAACATCCCATTTCAATTTTCACTGGTTTTAATTTCAACTCTTGTCCAAGTATAAATTAAACAGAACATGGAAATGAGGAGTTGTGACAAAGGAAAACCTGAAACCTTTTCCCCATTTCCCCCCACGTCAGGAATATCCATCAGAATCAGCCCTTTCTTACCCAGTTTTTCTTGTGATAATTTGGCATTTCTGATGGGGGGGGGGATGGGAGGGGGATGTGTTTATAATGAAGAAAAAAATCTTGACATGGAATTCTGCAAGTGGAACTCCCTTCTCCTCCATCGGTTTATCTCTCTATTCCAATCCCTCCTTTAGATGTGTTCCTTTCATGAGTCTTTTCAGCGCTTATCCACTGTAGAATGAAACGCATCATTTAACAAGGCAAGAGAACAATGTGTGCCCTTCACGTTTAACCATCAGCTGCTGGTATCTTCTGTGAGGAACCAGGTTTTCAAAGGAGCTCAAGTTCTTGAAAGCACTTAACAGGGTGGATACTGGTGATGCCCAGTTCTACTGAAACCCTGATTCTCATGTTCCTAGTGGGAACAGTTGGACTGAACCAGATATTTTCTTCAGGCTTTGCCCTGGAAAACTGATGTTTCCTATGGAAGCTCTGTGGCTTGTCAGACTTAGGTCCCAGTTCTTTCACTTGACTATCAAGCATGCTTGTCCTGTCCTGGGGGTGCTCTAAAGCTCATAGCTGCAGGAGCAGGAGCCCTGTCTTCTGTCCCTGTGGCTCCATCCCTGCACAGCACATTGTGACCCTCATGGGGAGATTTGTTTTAGCTCTCCCTCATCCTGCCCCTCCAGCCATGGTTGGTTGCAGGATAAGTCTGTGTGTTAGCAAAGTTATCTTGCTTCTAGAGACAAACTGGACAAGGTACCACTTCACCAAAGGGAACACTTGCTGGTTGTTTCCGCCACTGTGAAGTAGTGACTTGTGCATCTCATGAAGTATGTTTCATTCCTTGTGCACCGGTTCAGCCATCACATTAACAAAAAAGGTTCTTGGAGGAGCCACCAGGGACCTATTGCAAAAGCTGGATGCCAGTAAAATCCAGTTGCATGTAGCAAAAGGGAAAAGCCCAATAAGGAAACAGTAACAGAAGAGCTCTATTAAAAAGGCATATGGGTACAACGCTGCTGGCCCAGTTAATGAACCTGTTCTATTCAGTAGTGCAATAAAATCCAAAGTAATTGCAAATGAAACTTAATGCCTTGTAAAAGAGTTCAGCTCCATCCTTCCATAGCCACAGGTCCTGGCAATAGAGGCTGGTCCAGCAGGAGAGGGGGTGCTGAGGAACCTCTCATTGGTCCTGCTTAGTGGTTTAAGGCTGTTGGAAATGTCCTGGCCCTTTTAGCCAGCCCAGCCTCTTGCAGGAGGATGTGGACCAAGGCAGCGCATAGGGAATTAGACCTCAACCCTGTGCCTGTGGGATCCTGCACATTCTAGTCTTCCCTGAAGGAATCGCTTCAGACTGGTCAGACCTGGAATCTGCTGAGGTGATGGCTGCTCTTTTCCTGTGTTCTCAAATCCCTGTGTTTCACCATCATTCTGACTAGAGTGGTGGGCTCAAAAGCCCTGCAAGAGCAAGGCAGAGGGGTCCTCCTAACCTTGCTTGTGTGTCTATTCCTGCTGGGCTTTGGTCCAGACTTTTCCCTGTGTGATTCCTGCCTGCTCCAAGCAACCTCTATTTGTTTGGGGAAAATAGGCCGATGATTTTGCTCCCTATTGCAGATTTTGGATAACAGTTTCCTCAAGTCGTAGGGCTCTCTCTGATTGTCTTTACTCAGCTCTCAAGTCAAACATCCTTTGTGTGAATAAGAAGTATGTAGGAGGGAGGATTTGCAGCACCAGCATTTTCGGGTGAGGATAGTGATATTTTCTGGTTGTTTCGTGCCAGTCTTTGGGAATGAAATAACTGCTGAAGAATCTGAGCTTCATTTCAAAGGCATGTTTCTAGTCTTCATGTCTGTATGAACTCCACTCCCCGTGTAATTTGAAAGTGTGACTTGGTTATGCCTGAAAGGCTCCGGATCCAGAAGGCAGAGGAAAAATAACCCAAAGCTGATTGTTATTAAAAACAAACAGCACCACCCCCTCCCAGGCTGCTGGTGTTTGAATTCCTGGGTTTGCATTGCTGGTTTAGGGCCAAGGGAACAGGAGGCAGGTAGGAGCCTGACTCATGTTGAGTCAGAAGCAAGAACCTGGCAGTCTGCTTGAAAATGGCCTGAGCCTGGTAACCCTGGTGAACAAGCACCCACAAAAAGGGATGAGCAAGGACAGGGTGAGCGCCAGGGAAGGAAATACCAGCCCATAGGGAGCATCCTTCCTGCTACCACCCACCCACCAATCTCATTTCTCAGGAGGCAAGTATCAGTCCTGCAAAGGGCTAAATCCCCTCCTGCTCCTCCTTTACTGATCAGGTTTTCAGTTACTTTGCAATGCTTCTTTTCCCCACATGGATTGACTATAGGTGGTAGATAAAGCTGGGAATGGCCCTTTTAAGTTCAGATGATGGTTCTAGCTGCACATTCCACAGTTAAAAATGTGCAGTGTCCTCCTTTCCTGGCATGTGCTGGCAGAAGTCATGGGGTGCGTGCTGAGAAATAGCCCCTGTTTGCTTTATTGTCGTTCTTTCCTTCCTCTGATGGTGTGAGTCAGGGACACTGTCCCCCTCTGAGCTCACAGCATCTCCCTTTCGGCAGCCAGCCTGCCCGCGGCATTGTTAGAGCTGTGCCATGCTGTAGGGTTCATCCTGATGCTTGGAGGTGGACAGTTAAGGGGCAAATTCCTGAAATCCCACTGGGATTCCTAAGGAAACTTCCTTCCCCCTTTCTCCCCTCGAGAGGAAGCAGCCTCCTGCATGCTCACCAGCCCGCTGCTCTGCTGACAGGGCTAGGGCTGGCACCCTTTATGAGCTTCCTGCGTATCCATAGGTTTGACTTGGCTTCTCTCAACGTTCTTGTTGAAATTGGTCCAACGCTTTATCCTCACATCCGCCGCACACATGAATTCCTTAGTGTCATAAGCTGGTTAAGATCCATGCGAGACGTGGCACCTCTCTGTCTTTGCCCCTTCGCCCACCCCTGTGAAAAATGTGTGGCGGTGTAAATAGAGGCAAAGGCAAATATATACAAGGTGGGGAGCCTTAGTGATGTGGAACTGAGAGATGAGGGCAGCAGAAACATAGTCCGTGGAAGGCTAGTATAGGTTTTTGATACTGAAATGCAAGACTGGCCCTTAAAGCTGGATGTGAAGTCTGCTGAAGTCAATGGAGAGATCTGTGTTGGTTTCAGTGAACTCTGGATCAGTCCCTTGAAAAGCAGCAAGGAATATGGTCCTAATAAGAGAAGGCTTTGGCAAAGGGATAGGGTTTAGCTTAGCTGTGGCTGCCCTATCCCTGGCAGTGTTCAAGGCCAGGTTGGACACAGGGGCTTGGAGCAAGCTGCTCCAGTGGAAGGGGTCCCTGCCCGTGGCAGGGGCTTGAGCTGGAGGAGCTTTAAGGTCCCTTCAACCCAAACCATTCTAAGATCTATGGAGGATCCTAAACAAGACCTCAGGTCAGCACCTGGAAGTGCTCATTAGGGAAGGGACAGATCCTGTACTCGAGGGCTATTACACCAGAGGCTGGGGGATGTTGTGTGCTTTGGATACTGGGTTAAATGTCAGCACCATCTGTTTTCAAATCGGGTTCCAGTTGTAGGAGTTGAATGCTGGAAAGTCTATTTCTGAGCAGAGCTTTAAAGGCTGCTTCCACTTCTGTTTCCAAACTGTACTTTGTGAGGTGCTGTGGTCCTCCAGCTTTCAGGGCTGCAGGCACACATAGGAGACCACTGCTGGGAAATGTAAGAAAGAAGAAAAGATCTGGCTCTGTAGGTCAGGGCTGTGAACATTTGAGATCATTCTCAAAAGGGCAGGGCCAGCCATTTCTTGATTTGAACTCTGGAAGCCCAGCAATGCTGGGGTATGTGATCCCACGACTGGGGTTGTCTAAACATGGAAATCACTTGGAGCTCAAGTCAGCAGAAATGTGTGTAAAGGCAGTGAATAAATGCAGTGGTCATAGGGAGTTGATCTTCCCACCCAGGAGCTCTGGTGTCCTCAGTGCACAACCATTATCATCCACAATACTACCTGTCCCACTGCGGCCTGGATTTGGTCTCCTTGCCTGTGGATTAGACATAAGGAATATAAACCAAAATACAGGCACAAAACCCTTGTGTTTCCTTTGCAAAAGCAGGCTGTGCACATAGCTAATTCTTTTCATGTTAATCTACACTTACAACCCGATAACAAGCTAGAGCTTTCTTCTAACCAGGCTTGATTAAATTTGGAAGATTTCTTCCCAACAGGAGAACCCTTTCCGCTTTCACGCAATAAACATGATTTTGTGCTTTCTCTTTTTCCCTCTTTTATTTTTATTCCAGGAATTTCAGGTTTTTTTTTCCTTCCCTTATTTTATTATTATGAATAAACTAGTTTTAAATCAATTTCAACAGCTGGAATTAATTTTCCTGTTACTGACTCTTCACTTGGGCCTGTCACAGAGCGGGAGGCTTTCTATTAGCATAAACATAACTGAAAGCTCTGGAATTTGCATTAATGTACTTTTAACAAGTTGACAGTCTTTTGGCACAAGCTCCTGAGATCTGAGAAGCTGGGGGGGGAAAAGCCTGCATTATACCTTACCCTGGCCGGATTGTAAGAAGCTGTCAGGTAAAACCTCAGGTTTCTTTTCCTACTAGAAAAAATATGGGACAAAATATCCACTCCTAAGCAGGTGCATGGATCTGACAGTTTGCCACAGTCATTTCAGTGTCAGGGCCATGAGCCCTTTGGAAAGCGATCCAAACGCCACCAAACAGGTCGGGAGTGGTGTTGAATAAAGAGCTGGTCCTGTGAGCTCCTTGCCACAAGGTAGGAACTGCAGAGGGCTTAGCATGGCAGTCTTGACAGCGGATGATAAAATCATGAGGGAAGAGCCAAAGACTCAGATGATGGTTTTGTTACGTCTCCAAATAACTAAAGTGAGGGGTTTTCCATCTGCTTCCAGCTCCTGTGTGGCTAGTGAATTGTGATGGAACCTGGCCTTCGTTAGCCACAGGACCAGAACCCCGTTTGTGGATGAATGGAAGCTGTTGTTCCAACCAGATGACATGGCAGAAAGGCCTTAAAGGAGGATGGTTATTAGGAGAGCTGGTGTTGTTGGCATTTGGCTAGATTCTGTTGGCTTTGCAGTCAGTGTGTAGAGGTAACAGGGCTACTACTGAGTCAGCGTGGGCAACCAGTGGGCTGGTCTGAGTGCCACTGTCCACAGGGATGGGCTCTCTCATGCCTAAAAGCAAAGAGTTTCCTTCCAGGGAAGGGAATCCACACAGCAGGCATGCCTGTATGGATAGCAAGCCTTGGGTAGCTCAGGATCCCTCTGCTATTTAGATGTTGTGTCTGTGTATCGGTGGGGTTGGTGTGTATGTTTAACAAATCCAACGTGTTTCCACTAATTACTTGGGATAAAGGTGTTCCAGCTTTTGCAGAAAACGTGCAAGCCAACATCAAATCTGTGTAATTGTGTTTCCAGTTAGGCTGGAAAAGTCAGCAGGAGAAAATACTTGGGCTGCAGATCAGACTTGTATCAGTTGCCATGGGAATAAAAGGAATACTGAGAATTGAGGGAATCCTTTTATATGACAGGATTTTTTAAGTTGAGTTCTTATTTGACTGTTTATTTAGGCCCTACATGAAGACAAAAATGTGTGTTTAGCCAGCTCCTCCTGCTGGATCCAGAGCAACTGTTAACGCTTATTTCCATAGAGAGATTGCTGATCCTGGCCCCAGAACAGAGAAGAGAAAGGCCTGGGAGAGCCTCTGTGCTCAGTGGCACTCAGCTCGCACGGCCCCTTGCAGCTTGGCAAATAGAGCCTGGCTTTGTGCTGCATGGTAAAGCTGCTGCCAGTGGTCTGGCAAGGCTGTGGTATTCCTCTGCTCCCAGGCTTTGTTCCTGGGCTCCCCTCTTGAGTTTGGAGGGACCAAAATGGTACCCATTTGCCCTGGAAACTATGACTCAAGCTGGCCGGCATGGTAGTGATGTGACGCTGCTTACAGTCAGTCTAATGGGAATAGTCTCACTGCTGGGAAGAGTCACTGGAAGATCTGCTGGGTAATTAGTGGGGGGACTGTAAATAGCTAAAACCTGACTGAATTCCTCTGTCAGCTCAGGATGGGATCCTCCTGCCACTCCTCTTCCTGCCTCTTTGCTCTTTGGCCACAGTCAGTTATTCTGGAGATAGTTTTCCCTCTTGCTGCTGTTCCAGTTGTTACTGTGGAACTCACTGTGGCTCTTATTCATTGCCTATAAGAAAATGAGCCACACGTTGCTCTGGAAGAGCAGTATCCCCCAATCCCCTTCGTGTCCTCGGTAGTTTTTCCCTTTCCCAAGGATGCTGGCTGAGAGCAGAGGCAGCCTGTCCAGTGCCGCTTGGCTCAGATGCTGCTGTTCCCTCTTATTGCAACTGATGGAAGGCACTTGAAGTACATCTGCCTGGCTGTTTCTGATTCACATAACTGCTCCTGAGCTAATTTGTGTGTCTTCCTTTGACAAAAAGGAGATGTTTCTCCTCTTTCACAAAAAGACCTTTTTCCCTTCCTGCCAACCCAATCCCTTCTAATTGCATGAGCCCAGAAATAGTCCCAAATGCAGGAGTGGTGAAAGGATAACAGTAATTGGAAGGAGGGGTCAGCAGCTGTACTGGTGGTGAGGGAAGCTATCCAAAGCTGAGGGCCTGGTGCCTACACCAGTGTTGACTTCATAAACATCCATGGAGGGTGATGTGCGAGCCAACATTGATGGCATCAGGCCCCTGATCAGGGTTCGTGTGTGCAAGCTGAGTGCTGGGAGAGCTTGGTAGCGATGGGAAGAAGAGTGTGGGAGGGGAAAGGGAAGAGTACTTTGGTTTAGAGATAGCAGCCGCAGCGCTGATTCACTGGGCTAATCGGATCTTGGTCGTGTTTTTGCTCTGGTATCTGCTCTGTGCGTCTGTCACTGTTTTGGAGAATTTATCTTTCTTATCAGAACTTGAGGGTTTTGTTGGGTTATTTTTCCTCTCTTCATTCAATGCCTGTAAGAGGGAAACATGCGAACACTGAATGTCCCTTTTCTCAGAGCTCTGTCTGATAGATGTGAGCTATGATAAGGTTCTTCTCATGTTGACTTCCAAGGAATGTGGGTGCCACATGGGCAGTGGCCAGCCAGGACTACCTATGGCCTCTGCTGAATTGTCCCATTTCTGTAGGAGACCTCAGTTACTCCCAGTCTCAAAACAATACTTGAGGGCCATGTAGCAAAGGCTGCTGTACTTTTTGTTGAAGGATGTCCTATGACATATTGTGGGTGAGGGTCTCAGGCCTTCCATTAAGTCACCCTGATTCAGACAAGCATGAGAAATGGCTAACTGAGATTTAAGCCAGCAGCCCTAATGGGCAAGAATGCATAGGAGCACTGTGGGCCTTTGTCCGTATCCTCTGACAGGAAAAGGCAAATGAAGGACAATTGAGGAGCTTTTATTACAGCTCAGGTTCCGGAGCTGTTACTGGAGGGGTCTGGAAGCTCCAAGTTGTCCTGTGCAATCTGGCCTGCACAGATTGTGGTGAAGCCATGAGCATTAAGTGGAGCCCATGATGACCGGTGTGCCAAACCTCCAAACTGCAGCAAGTATTAGTTATTATCCAGCAGCTGAACGCTGCCCTCCAGCCCATTGTATCTGTTAAGCTGAGCACACTGTGAGAGGGGGGGGGGCTGTTTGGGGAAGGTCTGATAAAAGAACTTTGTCTGTGCAGGGCTGCATTGGTGGCACTCCTCCGTAAACATCATCTGTTGTTAATTCAGCCTTGCATGCTTACAGACAGAACTTTGTGTTGATTATGTGTGTTTTCTGGAGGAGAGATTCTTAAATATGGAAATGAATGGAGGTATCTGCACAACCAGTTAGCATCATTTCACATCATTATTGAATATACACATTAGGGAAGTGCTTAGAGACCTTAGATTACAGCAGGGCTTCACTGAGCAAGGTACAGAATGTGCCTAGGGGAGATACTGCTTACTACAAACAGCTTGAGACAGTCCCAGCCAGAGCAGGGACTGGGCAGAGGGAGGGCAAGCACAAGGGGTAAAGTGACCTGCTCAGGGCTCTGTGCAGGAAAGCAGAAGCAAAGCTGGGCCAGGCTGCAGCTCTGCTGGCTTTGCCCAGTCCTTAAACACTACTGTCCCCACAAGCTTATGGGGGTAAAGAGCAAATAGAGATAGCCAGGCAGAAAGTGATCGTATTTCTGTAACTCTGTGGTGCTTTTACCATCGTTCCCATGATATGTCTGGCATTAAACCCTGGGAGTTTGAGAGGAGGGGTGCTGGTGTCCTTGAGAACAAAGCATGATGCTAATATTACACTTTTTCTGCATTCAGAGTGCCAGACATTGTAAGAAAAAAGGTCTTGTTGTTTCAGTATTATCAAAATTCAAAGAGTGATCTCAAAAGCATGTATATTAGTTTATAGATCCACATAAATCGATATATTTGCTTGTTTAAATTCTAGAACTTGGGATGAGGCAATAAAAGGAGATCAAATACAATTTATAAGTGCAGACACAGGCCAGTCTGATCTGTTCTGGGATTCTTTGATTGTGGATTTGGGTGTAAGTGAGAATTAGAATCCTCCTTTGCTGGAGCTGATGTTTTGTGCAGTTGAATTTCTACCATCTTGAACATGGGGAATCTCGGGAGAGGACCTGAAGGTTATAACCATCATAACTGCATCCCAAAGGGGGCTGGTGTGGGACCAACCCCAGCCTGTTTCTTGCAGACAGGTTCCAACCTATAAGTTATCATTTTCCAGTCACCAAAAAGGTGGACATGCCAGTTGGCAGCTGTGTGCCACTGTCATGGAGTGATGCTTGTGAATCCTCTGTTCTTGATGAGTAACATGATAATCTGAAAGGCTCATACTGGTTCCCAGAGGCTGTTCTTGGAGTACAGTGTGGTTTGCTTTGCATGCCTTGTCCTGTCTAAGTTATTGCTCTCATCCTTCGTACTGGTGCCTTTGGTCTAATCTTTTGTGTCTTAGAAGCATGTATCTCTCTGTTTATTCTCATTGTCTTTCAGTGAAGGATTTTGAACAGCATTCAGGATTGGACAAACTCTGCTCCTGTTGAAACCAAAAGGTGCTTTAACACTGACTCCACTGGCAGCTCTTAGGACAGGGACTGGGTACCATTGGAATCCCATGTCTGGAAGCTGCACCAGCCTAGCAGGGACTGGATCAGTGTGAAGAGCAGGACAGGTGCCAGTCCTGTATGTTCTGGAACTGGTAGGTGGCCACCACCAAAAGCCCTGTTCCCTTCTCATTGATACAGCTGCACAGGGGCAGCAGGATCCCAGATTGAGCTTTGAGCGCATGGGAGGCTGCACACAGAGACCCTTGGTAGACATGGCTTCAAGGGAGCCTGTCCTGAGCCTCTGCTCCATTGTCATCCCCCAAACCTTCAGAACCTTGCTGTGATACCAGGGTGGCAGTTTGTTTCGATTATCTCAATGGTAGAAATTGTCATGGGTAAAACCATCCCATTGTCCAGAAATACAAGACAGCAGCATCAGCAAAGAGGGCCCATCCTCCTCCTCCACACCCCCTTCTCCTGTGGCTCCTCCACCCTCAGGAAGTGGCAAGGCTGTTCTGTGTGGCCAAAACCAAGGCAGAAAACCTCTGGTGAAAAAGGGAGGTCAAGCTGCTTGGTAAGCCAGGCATGGGCACTGAACATCTCTTGAGAGATAAGTCTCTGATGCTTGATTCTTTTCAGTCCTTTTGGAGGCCGTGATAAGGAGGCGGCAGTTGCTTTGTCAGGGTTGCTCGTGCTCGTTGTGCAGCATGTTCAGTCACTGAACTTGCTCAGATAAGACAAACATCTAAACTCCATTTCCAGAGACACACACCAGTCTTTGCACTCAGGCCACGGTTGCACCAAGGGTGGGCTACTAGAGACAGGTCTGAGGTTGAATGCCCTTGAGAAAGATGCTCATTGTAGCTGGTGGTTCCGTGTCTCCTTTACTTCCCCAGGCTCCAAACCTGGAGTCCAGGCTTCCCAAAGATCCGGGGTATTTGGCAAAGGTATTTGTCACCACCATGTCCCCAGGGGGATGTTCCTCCTCGTGACCCTGCACAAGGGCCTGACCCTCATGGGAGCAGCAGTTGCATCACTTCAGCATCCAATCCCATTTATAACCTGAGGTACCACTTATAAGATGCCAGTAAATTTTAAAACCCCTGCAATGGGGAGGCCCATTATTAGGCCATCTCAGATGCATATCTGTCAGCACAGGGTTATTCCATTAACTGGGATCTAAGTCATTAGTAAGGTAGAGACTTTTTGGTTAATTGCTACTACAAGAGCAATTATTTAAAGTGTTTCTGAATTACAGAGACATTTCTGTTCACTGCCAATTGCCTAGGGTCAAATACTGGGTCTAAGGCATGTGATGTGAACAGCTACAGCAAATCCTGTCTGGATGGCTCTTCCTAGGAGGGACGGATGCACACAGACCTCTCCTTCCTTGTGCTGCATTGGGTTCTCTTTTACAGGTCTCTCAGGAGTGCTGTGTGGGTTTCCCAGCTTTTTCCAGGGACAGGCTCCCAGGGGCTGTGAGCACTTTTGGCAGGCAGTGGTCTACTCATGGTGCCAGGAACCAAGTGAATTCATGCCTTTGTGCTTCACAGATTTTCCCTGTGTCCTGCAGATGAGCTGTGAAAACTGGAATAGCACATTCTGTCTGTGGGCAAAGCCAGCGGGTCCCACTGTCCTATGGCAACGTCTCCTGGATGGAAAAGCTTCTCCTGCTTTGTCTGTGTATACTCATCCGTGTCCAAGTGGGATGTACCTGCTGTGCACCTATTCCCAACCCATCCTGGTGCCTTCTGCCCCAGCCCCCAGGCTTTCATTTCATTTCATTTCATTCTCTCTCTTCCCATCCCCAGACCTGTTGGGAAGGCCGCCTGTGCCCTTCCTGTGGAAGGCAGCTGTCTGCATGAGGGAGCTCCAGGAGCTGCCCATGTCCTGAGCAGTGAAACTCAGTTGCTTCAAAGTCACATTGACCCAGGTGCTGCAGCAAACGTGTGTCGTGGAAGCTGCTGCTGTTTCGCATGAGGGAGCTGCAGTCAAATATTAAAAAGGCAGCAAGAGCATTAAATTATTTGCCAATGGAACATTGTCATTCCTCCATAAAACTATTTTGACCTGTAGTCTTCTATGGAGTCCATTGCTCTTAAATGTGCAGTGAGAAAGGAAATTAAAAATTAATCTTTATTTCCATCTCAGAAGAAAACCTTAATTCTCTGCATTGAAATTATACTTGTAATCCAGGGTAATAAATTATAGTTTTTAATTGCAGCTAGTCACAGCCAGTCAAACGGGAACGTCTCTTTCTCTCGCTTGCTTTAACTTTGCTGTACAGAGGAACTCATGGAGTGCTGGGAAAAAATCATGTACGTTGACCCAGGCTCTTAACATTGTGTAGAATGAGGCCAGGATGTGATACAACAGCCAGGCTCTGCTCTTGTCTGGTACCCTTAAGCCAATGACCTCAATGTACCTTATGGGCACCAATTGTGCCATACACACAAGGACAGGGAAATGGGTGAGTTGTCACGTGGATAAGGTGTTGGTGTAGCATCCTGTTCAAGGTTATGCACTGAGTCAGTGTTGAACAAGGAACAAACTCTTGATCCTGGTTCACCAGCTTGTGAGTATCACACAGTGCCCTTGTGAGCTGGGAATAGGAGCCAGAATGCCCTGCTCTGGCCCACTGACCAGCTTAGCTGACCTGCAAGTGCCTGAGCTCTGACTCTGTACCTCTTCTGACAAAAAGGATGCCTGCTTAAAGCAGATCTGTGTTTGTGCTCAGTGTCTGGTGCAAGCAACCTATGCCTTCTTTCACATTATGGTATGCTGCAGATGAAGGGAATGTTTCTTGGGCATACTTTAGCACAGCCAAGGAGGTGGGTCTGTTCCCAAAACAAACTCTGCATGTGCCAGATATTTCCATTGCTGTCCCACAAGGTTTATCTGAGCACCTGCATGCTCACCATGCTGCTAGATCATCCTGGCTGCTCTCATCTCACCACTTGCACAGTGTCCCTGAGAGCAGCCCATAAGGTGTTTGAATCCCTGTGCAGTGCAGGTACCTGAAATGTTGATGTAGCACCATCCTACAAGTAACCCAGCTTTGGCAGTTGTTTTTTTACCCCATCAGATCCAGGCAATGTGATAGATCTGTGCTACTAAGGAGGATTTCTAAAGGTGTCTTGGGACTTCCAAGCTCAGGTAGGAAAAGGGAGAGCCAGCAGGAATGCAGTCCTTTGTTGGATGGAGACAGAGTGGTGGTTGGGGTCTGCAATTCTGATAATAGCTCCTAGCTTTGTTCCTGAATTGTACCAGTGTGTGTGGAGGAGCAGATGGGAAAGGATGGAGAAGTGGTGAAAACATCAGGCCCAGCTGTGAAAATGGAATTAAGTCCACCTGGCATAAAAAGCCTTAAGGGGTTATTATCACTATAACCGCAGTGAAGGTGTTTGTTATTAATCAGGATTAGCCTAGCATGTCTATAGTCACTGGTTTGGAAAAGACTGTAACATCTTTGCAGCCAGGGTCTTCAGTCTGTGACCATTCCTGAGCTTGGTATTGTTAGCTGCCATGAGAGGAGTGTGGTGAAACACTTATCCCAGGATGCGCTTCTTGACAAGTAGTGCCTAGATTCCAAACAGGAGGCTTATGGGGTCTTCATAGAATCTTGAAATGGTTTGGGTTGGAAGGGACCTTAAAGCTCACCTAGTTCCAGCCCCTGCCACAGTTTCTTGTGACTCATGAAAGTGATGCTTAAATTGTGAATGAGAGAACTTTGGGATGCAGGAAGCAGACTGTCAGATACACACACAAAAGCTCTGCTTTCTAGCAGAGAGGAGTCAGGGAGAGCAGGAGAACACCCAGCAGACTCTAGCTTGTGTATGGTACACAGACAAGACTCCTTCTGGAAATTAAATGGTTTCTCTGAAGTTATCAGGCTGCTGACTGCTCTTTAAAAGAGGTACTTCAGGGCTGGGGCAATAACTCTGGTTCTGGTTGTTAAATCTAAAGGAAGAATAATCCTAGAATTTATTCTCCTGTATGTGTAATTCTTGTACTTAGTAAAATGTTGCAATGAGGGTTTATGAACAAACATGCTTCCAGAGGACGATGGCAGCGGTGCTGCCTGTAGCAATAGTGGCAGCAGTAGTGCCTTTAGCTCTAGCGGCAGCCTGGTGGATATATCACAGCAGAAAATCTTTTATAGGACAATAAAATTAGTGAATGAGAGCAGAAGAGAAGTGTGTAATGGATCTGGATTTAAACAAGCATTTATGAATCCATATCTCCTGAGATCTTGCCTGAAAAAAAACTTAATTGTATTTGGCTGAGCAAGGAATGCAGAGAATAAGGGAAAGGAAATAGGAGGAGTGATCTTGTGACTATGGCAGAGATTTGACTATGGGGTGGCTTGGTTTGCAAGGCTTCAGCCAGTGGGTTTGATTCCATGCTCTGTCAAGGACTCCACAAGGACACATCTCTTCTGCAGATCTGAGTTTGCCATCACTAAATGAAGAACAGTGCTGTTGCCCTTCTTGCTTGTGAGAACGATGGCATTTCAAACTGGGAGGTTCCATGAACCGTGGGAGTGGAGCCCATGTAACAACGTCGGATTTTTTCACCCTGCCATATGAGCAATTATAAGGAATTACCCATTTCTCATCATTTCATGCTTCACGCACAAGGGGGGCAGCCTCTGGTTCCTATTAGAATAGCAGCATTTCATACACATTCTCCATCGGTGCAGTTATTGACGCAAGCTGCAGAAACAAGAAGGCAAGGCAAAAGGGTTTTGTGCCTATGGGATAACCCTTTCCCATGAGTAACTGTTACACATCTGTTACAGCATCTGATTTACTTTTTTCCTTTGATTTTCTGTGGGAAGAGGAGAAAGATTTGTCTGGTGGTTGGAGATTTCCTGTTAGGTGAGAAAAAGGGTCTTTGGTTTTCCTCCATCCTGGAAATACTTATGATGAGATGTTCAGTGGGGCTACGCAGTGAGTGTTCAGGCTCATGGCCATGTCATTTAGTGTTTGCTTGGTTCCAGCGACTGGGAATGAAGGGAATTGTCTCCTCCATCCTCCTGCAGCCTGGGGACTCCACTGTTCTGGGCCCAGGAGCATTTGCTTTTGCCCACTCCCTCAGACAAGAGTGCTAGCCAGAGAGACTATCTTCAGTGTAGCTCTTCCTCTCACACTCTTCTGTATCAAACACTTCCCACCTTGAAAGCTTCCTTGGTTAACTGCTCATTTCAGAATCATTATTAATGTATTTGCACAGGGATTTTGGAATTTAATTAGCCTCTTTTGAACTGCTCTTAGTGTGTTTGTCTAGAGAAACAGAAAATCCCTCCATGACTTGTTTGCTTTCTTCATTCGTTGGTTTTCACTGGAAGGGGAAGATATGGATGGGCTTTGCAGGGCTGCATCCTACTGGTGCTGCATCTGAGGATAAGCCATGGGGCTCTGCAAGGGAAGGGGATCCAAGCCTCTCCTGTCCATGGAGGGGGTGTGAGCATGGCACAGGCTGAGCTGCGGAGCACAGTAGGACTCAGTCAGCTGCTGATAAGGATCGGTGATGTCCAAGCACACAGCTCCTGACCCAGATATGCTTGCACCATGGCAGCTGTGCTGGCTGAATTGGGCTCTTATTTCTCTCCGCAGTAGTTTCCCTTGGGAAATTCACATCCCTGACTGCGATTTGAATGAGTCCTGCTTCCAGTGGACAGAGGCCATAATGGCTCGATGCTATTTTCATCCCGCTTCTCAGAAGTGCATGCTCAGGGCAGCAGTTTTGTTTGTTGCAGGTTGTGTGAGTACCTGCATGCAGCTCTGCAGGCACTCAGTTTCCATTGGTTTGAGTTGGTTTTGTTGCCTTTTGCCCACTCCAGGCTGGACAGAGCAGCTCTGGGTTCCCTCTCCCACTGGAGCACTCACGTGCTTTCTCTTTCACAAACCACACTGGTTATGGCCACTGCCTCTGGTCCTGTTGTATCGGTCCCAAATGGAGGAAGGATGACTAACTTCATCACTTGATAGTTTTGGTTTCTAAAATTAAACAGCCTGCCACATGTGCAGCCCTGTTACTGTATTTATGCCAGCAGTTAGCAGACAGCACTGGCCGAGTTGGAGGGGCTTCGCAGCTGCGGCTTGTGTTGCTGTTGTGTGGACACAGATGTTCCTTTGCCCTTTTCTTACATTTGCCTTGTAAAAACAAAAGTGCCTGTGCTCATAGAGCTTTCTGGACAAACTCCCAGGCATCGCTTTGTAAACGTGTCCTGGTGCTCCTTGGTGTGTGGCTCCAAAGGATGGGTGGAAGGGTTGAGGGACTGGATCAAAACCAGGAGCCAGTGCAGCAACCAGAGCTGGAGGCTCCAGTCCCAGTGCTACAGCAGCTGCTCTGGGAAGGAGATGCAGAATGAGGCTTCCCTGTGGAAACGGTGGGTGCTCCCCTATGGAGTCAGCTCGGGAGCCATGTATGGCCCTGAAGGGCATGTGGTGACAAGTGGTGACACATAGTGACACGATTCCCAGGCTGCCAAGTGAAGAAGGGATGCTTTGTAGGAGCTCATTTAGCACCACTCAGATTTATTTGGATCCTAGGAGATTAGAAATCAGAGGAATAAGCAGTGGATAAAAGCCAAGGTGAAATGTGCAGAGGTGGAAGGAGCAGAGCCTCATTTTTTGGCGGAGGACAGGCTGAGGGATGAGATGTTCCTTATCAGTTTGGTTGAGGGGACGTTCCTCCGTGGTCTTAGATGTGTCGCTTTGTTTTCTAGCAGGAAATCTGGCTTGCCTGGCAGAAGGATTAGGAGGTGGAATGAATATTTAGCACTAACTACGAGTGCTTGGGTGAAATAGAAATATTTTGACATAATAAGTCTGAATTTTACCAACTGAGCTGGTGACTGAGTCATGCTGTTGTTTGGGGTTGAGCAAGTGTTGCTGCAAAGCATTAGCAGGCCTGTGCTTTGGTAGGGCTGCATGTGCTTGTTGAGTAGGTG
The DNA here is from genome assembly GCA_002631895.1 of Agapornis roseicollis. Lineage (NCBI taxonomy): Eukaryota > Metazoa > Chordata > Aves > Psittaciformes > Psittacidae > Agapornis > Agapornis roseicollis. Next base: position 210,330 of record NDXB01009601.1, read on the forward strand.
GCAGGAGAGGGTTTGGCTTTCATTCGCTTTCAGCTTTTTATGGAAAACAACTTCAGTTATTATTGGAAAGAATCCTTGGGGAGTTCTTTCTCATGGAATAGAGCTATATGGATCTGGCAAGTGTATGCAATGGAAGCAGAGTGTCGCTGTCCTGTTGGACAGTGTCCAATTGAGAAACCCATATCAATTAGGTCAAAAAAACCCCCAAATTCTAGACAAGGTTTGTGCCTGCTGCATCCTCTAAGGATACATGGATGACCCTGGGGTACAGGGACACCTCAGATCACTTCATAACCCTGTGCACTAACCTGTTCCTTGTCCCTGCAGCTTTTGGAGATCACGTTCCATACCTGAGCACCATTCCAGCATCTATAAACTATCTATTGCTAGCTCTTGGTTTACTTTTCCTAAAGCTGCGTGAGACTCGTACCCCTGGACCAGTTTTTGTTCTGGAATTTCCTCACAACACGCGGATTGTTTCAGGTTTTAGTTCAGAATCTTCCCTCCGGTGTTTTGGGGGCTGGTGGGCAATGGCTTTCTCAATCCCCTTCCTTCTTTTCCTTTAGTGGGATCCAAGGAGGAGGCCTGTTGGGCTGTTTGCTGTTATTTATTAAGCTTGCTTCCTGTAGGAGATTTTCAAGCCCACTGTGGCAAAGGCAGGGAAATGCTTTCTGATGCTCCACCTCTGCTCAGAGGGCAGGAGGCTGGCATACAAAAGCAAACAAGTAAACCTTGGGAATAAGCCTTTCTTAAAGAGAGACAGAGCAGACTCACAGCATTTGAAGTTTCCTTCCTAAACCAGGGATCAGCATTTCCATGGATTCACAGAGCTGCTTTTGTACCTTTTGCAGGCAGAAGGAGCCTTTATGGTTACAGTTTTGCCAGCGGATAGTTCTGGGTAAATGACTTCAAATTCCCAGGTTTCAGGATAGGATGGAGCACTGGGAAAGGCAGAGGGGTGCTTCTGTGCCAAAGGTAGCAGGCAGGGGAACTGGGTCCTCTCTCTGGATTATCAGTTTGGGTAGCTCAGCCTCCCTGCTCAGTGCCTGCATCTAAACAGCACTGAGTACCAGTGTTATTAGTAATGATACATGATGCATTTTTAACACTTGGAAAGGCTTGAATTTATTTGCAGAGAGCTGCTCTAGGGATACAAGGGTGGCATCATTTAGTTAACTAACTTTGAGTCCATATTGGACATTTTAAATGGTAAATCTGCAGTGTCAGGGGCCTTGCTTTTAATGCCAACAGGGCATTTGCCCCTCTCCTCTTTGCTGTGCTCTCTATGCTTCCCGTCTGAGAGATGATGTGAGATTTATTGATCCCAGCTTTTAGGACTTGTTGTATTTATGAACCCAGGCTGCAGTATTAAGGCACACACACCATTTGAAAAGGGAAGATCTATATTGGAACGACAAAGAGAATAAATTAAAGCAGCCTCCCCTCTCTAATGGTCTGCAGGGCTGATGTTACCAAAGGGAATGCCCTGGTGCTGTCTACCTGAGCCACGCTTGAAAGTCCCTGGCTTCAGGGGATCTTTCTTGAGCACAGTATTGATTTTTGTTACTACATTAAGCTTTTAGCTTTGCAAATGGTTTTCTTTGAAATGATTAATACTGCAATGCGCAGCTCGAAGGATGAAATAGCTCTGCTGTTGTTGTATAGGTAACCTCTGCAGTCGCTTCTGTCTCCCCTTCCTCTGCTGAAGCCCCACTCAGCTGATGCGCCTGGAGGAGGGTGAGGAGAAGAGGAAGTAACGTGGAGCCAGGGTGGCCTCTGAGATGGGTGAGGAAGAACAAGCCTTCGATAAATGGAAGGCAATGGTTTAAGCTGTCTTGGTGGTTGTGAGTCTGGGCTGGGAGGGCTGGAGCTCAGCCTAAGGCTGGGGTCCTTGGGTGGGTCTGTGGTTGGGCAGAATGGAAGCGGGGAGGCTGTGGCAGCTCAGTAGGGGCTGAGAGCTGTCACCAGTGTGTTTATTCCTGCTTGAACAAGGAATCTGAGATAAGCTCAGTTATCAGGTAAACTCAGACGTTCTCACTTCGAGACTGAAGACAGTTAAGAGTAAGTGGTGACAGGGCAGGATTGGAGGGTTGTTGCTAGCATTGGACTGAGGTTTAAACAAGGTCTCAGGTTTTTCTGCTGTTGGAGAGATTAGCACAGCTGAGTCAGTAAATCCAGATGGTTATGGTTGTTTCACATCTCCCCAGCTCCCTGTTTGATGGGAGCTGCTTGCAGACAGGAGCATGTTGCTGCAAATGCAGCTTACCCATCCATCCCTGTCTCTTTCCTCTGTCACCCTGTCTTCTCTATGCCTGGCTTCCTGCTTCCAGGGCTGTCCCTCACCCCAGGGGTATGGGGGAGATCTTGCAGCATATGTGGATGCTGCACAACTGTTATCCTGTACCAAAGATGTGCTGGATGCCCAGGCAGTGTGGGGATTATCCATGGTGGGAATGGTCTCCTCTTGCACTTGTGGGGAAAGAAGGTTAGTGCCAGCCCTTTTGCTCTAGAGGGGGTGACTTGTCTCTTGGCTGTTTCTATTTGCTGTTGACTGTTTCTCAACCCCTTTAAGGGGGTTCTTCCCAACCCAAACCAGTCTGCGAGTCTATGATTTAGTTGTTAGTATTTAGGTCCCTATCGAGTCTCCATCCAGACAGCTCAGACAAGAAGCAATTGGTCTTGTCACTAGAAGGTTCCCCAGGTTTGCTGCCATATGCTTGAAGATGTGACAAGCCTCCTACCTCAGCAAGTAGCAGGGAAAGTCTTCTTCCCCCCCCCGAGCTCCCCAGTCCAGTGTTGTGTAAAGTTGTTCAATAAGCTTCTAGGCAAAATAAAAGATCAAAAGGGCTCTAATTAGTTGCAGTCTGCTCAGGAATTGTGGATGTTCACCTAGTTTTATAAATTGACACTTTTAACATTAGAACTCAAAGCAAAAAACGATGTAATTATTCCTTTTTTTTGAAGCTTAGGTTTAATGTCTTTATTGAAAATTGGGTACTTCTATAGCATCTCAAGATGCTTTATTCTATCAAATCTGGAGCAAGTCATTTTTCATTTTGGATTGTAATGTGGTATAAATGATAAGGGCCTGATTCAGAAAGCTCTCCCCCTCCACAGGCAGCCTGACGAGAAAGCTTCATAGTCACATCATAATAACCCTGAAGATAATCTATGGTTTGAGTCTTTGTGAAGCTGCTCGCTTTAATACAAGCGAAGGAGTGAGATTTTTTGAGCTCTTAGTTAGGGTGCCCGAACCTGCCTTGTCGTCCCAGGATTTCTACTTCATTTCATATGTTTCACCAGACACAGGATGCCAAAAGTGGGTTTCTCCTACGACCTGTCTGGGCTGCAGTCGTGTCTCTGGGGGTGCTTCAGGTCTGATTTGGATCTCAGAGAAGGTAGCAGGTAGAGGAATAGAGAACATCTGGTCGTTAAAGCAAAGGAGGACAGAGAGATAGATGAGTTTTGTTGTAAATTCTTCAGTTCTGGTCTGATATGACCCGATCGTGTGTCTTGCTTCCCAGTCTTTGATCATTTGGACGTACCATGTATGATTCACGTGTTAATCCTCACTGTGGTGACCTCTCTAACCTAGAGCAGCACAGATAGATGGGGAGGTCATCACAAAGTCATGTGTTAGAGCTGGACCAGTTATGAAGGCTTTGTGCTCTGGGAGGACACACAGGCTCCATTTAGAACCAGAGGCTGATGGTGCTGGCATTTCCCTAATGCATAGGAAGTCCCAGTGCCTGCCCTAAAGACCTTACCATGCATGAAGACAAATGGCAAATACAGGATTTGTGTGAGGGTGGCTGCAGGAAGGGTCAGTCCCTTTGTGAGCTGTAGTCTTTTGGGGGATATTTATCTGCAAGTTGATGCAAGTGGAGGTGGATTGGTTTGAGATTCTCCGGACAACTCTCTTTCGTAATTCCAACTGCTCCCTGGCTTGTGTCAAACACACCATGAGCAGGGTGTCCCCAGGGACTGGGCATTGCCCACGTTGTAGCTGGGCTGGAGGGGAAGTAGGGCAGGGTTTATGCATCAGAACAGGGCCCGCAGTAAAGACATTTTTATTGGCATCTCTTATATTGTCCTAATTAGAAAGTTTCAGTTCCTGATGATCCTGCTGGGCATAGGTTCAAGGTTTCATTTGCGCTTGGCTCGGCTCAGATGCTGGAGGAAACTTCCATGATGGGAGACAGATCCTTTTCCTTCAAAACCGTAATTTCTCAGTAGACAGTAGGATTGGATTAGAGCTTCCTTTAAGGATCCAGTAGGGATTTGCTTGTGTTTTTCCAATTCTGCTTCTGTGATGTGGTGTGGTGATTAGAGAAGAGATTTTGAGGCATCCCTCAGGTTCTGAGAGTGGTCTGGCTACTTGCTTTTGTGGGTTCTCCAGTAATCAGCGCTCACTGAATGAAAAGCTTGGTACATACATGTATTACTGATTCATAAAGGTTTTCCTGAGAGAACAGTGTTCATTCTTCATACTCCTAAATTATTCTATTGTCTAACTAGTAAATAGATGTTGCTTTCTAGCCCTGAGACAACTGCTCTCTGGAAAAGGTTCAGTTATTCTTTCTTTGTGCATACTCTCTATGGACTTTGCTGCCATGCAGCATATGTATGGTCCAAGGCCTTTCTCATTTGCTACTTAGCAAGATGCTCAGAGGCTTTGGTGGAAAGAGATAGAGTGCAAAAGCAGCTCTGAGAGCTACTGCAGTTTGATGCAAGGAGCGGGTGATGCAGTTTGGTGGCTGATGTAACATAAAGCTGCCTTTTTAAGGAGTTTTAGTCTCTGTCCCACCCCGAGCAAGAGGAGGTGGGTGTTCTCTCTGGCTGTACGTTGGGTCGAGATCTCAACCTCCAGTGAACAGACAAATGTTGTGGAGCTGCTCTGGGCTCGTTGCTGGAAGGGTTTATGTAAAGCACAGCATCGCTCCTGGGAAGCGGAGCTTGGACAGCACAGAGCAGCTTGCATCTGGCTCTCATACTGCCAGGGTGGTCATTAAATAACACTTCAGTGTTGTAGAGCTCAGTGGTTTTGTTTAAGTATGAAATAAAGATTTTCATTTAAGGGAATTTAGCTTAAGCATCTGGTTGCATGGCTGATGTAAGAGTACTTAATGGGAGGCTGTAGAAGTCCCAAAATGTACCAGGGAATGAAAGCCCTTACTATTTCATAAACTATATGAGATAAAGTAGCTGGACTAACAGGTTTGTAATCTGTAACTGTGGGACATAAATGTGTGCATATGTTAGAGTTGGGAACCCAGCGCTTCCATCAGAATATGCAGCAGCTGTCTGAGGTGACAAAGTGATGCACTCTTGGCTTTTACCTCTTATTTCCTGAGCTGGTTGTACCAATCTGCCTACCCTATGTGTCTGCTTTAGAGATATATGATTTTCCCCTTTTTTTCCTCACTCCTCAGGAACATGCAGGTCTTGTTGTAAATTCCAGGTGGTATTTAACCCCTTCTAAAGTCACCTGTCATGTCTGACACACTGTACAGCTGCCCCTTGAATCCACTCTATTGCCTCTAGATAATGCCCGATGCCTCAGTGCCAATCCAGAAATTCCCAGAGCATACATCACCAGTCAGGTTATAAAGAGAAGACTTCTCATCTCAACACCGGGTGATAACTGCGCAGTAAAGAGTTGGATTAGATGGGTTATTATATGTGTTATCACTAGGTTTCAATGACCTACAAAGTAGGGCATTAATCATATAATTATGTAACTTATGATTACCTAAAAGTGCTCCCTCTTCAAATGGCCGTTGCAAATTTGATCTTTCCTCTGCTGAAGTGACCTGTCAGCTGCTCCTTGTGATTCATTAAATATGTTGCAAGTGAGCTATAATCATCACTAGTCTTACAGAATGCATCCAAACCAAGGATAACTGCTTTCGCTTTCACCGAAGCAAGCAGTCATGGCTGTTGGTGTTTGTCTTCCTCACCAAAAGAAGTCTTCATCCCAAGGCTCACTTACAGTGTTTTTGGTTCTTGGGAGGTTCCTTGGAGTTTTCCAGAATCAGAAAGCCTCATGAGAGACAGATTAGCATGCAGAAACCAGAAATGGGTAAAACAATATTAACTTCTATAATTTCCTTTCTATAAACTCAATTCCAGATTACTTTCCCATGACCATTTTGTTTTCAGAAGCATTCATCAGAGCTCTGGGGTTCCATTTCCTTTAAACTGACAAGTTTTGGAATCAGATAAGATGCATCTCTGCTGCTTGATAGGTTCATAGGTAAAGAGAAAGTTTTCTATTAGACAAACTAGTATGACTGGAGAGTTTAGGCAAAATTTGAGGCTGAAGGGCCCTTCAAGTCCAAAACAGAAGCTTTCAGTGCTAAGCACGTGCTGAATAAGCAGCTGTTTGAGGTGTAGTTAGACACGCATCAATTAGATCATCTCGGGGGCAGGGAGAAGATGCTGAGTACAGTTTTGGCTAGGTCATAGCACTGACTACAAAATATTGCTAGATTATTTGTAAGCATCATCTGGGACACAGATGAAAGGTGGCAGAATTTTACAAGGAGGAGTCATTCTGTATCTTAGGTGTGGGAGAGATGTGATTCTCTGGAATGATCTGCTAGCAACATATGAACATGAAGGTTCCCATTTCATGCTTAGGAGTGTGTGTCCTCCAGAAATGACTCAATGTGCTTCCCATTTTCTTCCCTTTTAATCTCTGCAGGCTTTTGCAGGAAGCTCAGAAAATGGCTTTTACATTTACAGCCTTTTCTGCTCTGACACAGGCAGAACAATCTTCAACGTGGAAGCTGAAACCCTGTCCTGGGGTAGCACGTCCACGGAGAAGGTCACATACAACTGACAATGCTGAGCTAGTGAGATCTGTTGTTCTGGTTTTGTCAATGATTACCAGGTCCTGACAAAGGTTCTACCATGAGCATTGTGGTAACTTCTGAAAGTTGATTGGGAGCTATTAAAGAGTGATAAAAATCAGATATTTCTGACCATGGTGATCAAAGGAGGAATTCAGTGGTACTACAATAGGTGCTCGGAGTTCTCCGGGCATTGCCATCGGTATTGTTTAATGACCCAAGTGCTATGGCTATGTTGGGTAAATAGCAGCTTTGGCAGGTGTAGAGAAAAGAAGTTCTTAGGAGACAGGGGTTTCAGAGGGACAACATAACTCACTTGCAAACTGTCCCTGAACGTTGGTGGTTGTCACATTGTGACTGTCAGCCAGGAGGTTGATCCTACATTCAGAATCCTGATTTATTCAGAATCCTGCATATTTCCTCTCAGGTTTCACACAAGTTAGTTGTAGTCACCATGACAAGGGTCATTTAATGTACCTGCCCTACCTATAGGAATACGATGGTTTGGGAGCACAAATCCTCCACTGTGCCATGCTGAAAGACAGGACAGTGTTAGTCAGCTGGGAGGCTCGGTGCATGCCAAGCATTAAGCCGAGAGCTTGGAAAGGGGAGCACCAAGTCCCTGGCAGCACAGAACAGGTTTTCTTGTCTTTGTCTTTCACGCAAAACTTATGGGCATCCTCACACTGCTTGGTGTGTGTGGAGCAGTGCTGAGGGCACATTGCCTTGCTGCACCTCAGCTTGGATCCCCCAAACTGCCTCAACCCCCCACACGTTGGAACTGCGTGAATCTCTTTCTTGTTCCCACTGACCAGCAACCAGCAATTTCCCAAGCATCAAGTACATGTGTATGTAGTATTGAGTCATTTCTTTGGGGCTGTTGTTTCAGTCTTCAAACCATGGAAGGAAACCAGGAGCCTGTTTAATGTCACTAAAGGTCGCTGGCTATTTTTACGGAGTTTTGTCCTATGTGGTCAGGTTATCGAAGGGAGATGGTTTTTTCTGTCTGTTTTGGTTTTAATGTCATTCCATCAAACATTTAATTGGGAGACACAGCATTAGCTTCAAACCCATTTTGAAGCAATGAGCAGTAGTCAGACATAAACATATGACTGGGGGCAACTGCATGAGTGCCAAGTAGTGGGAGAGATGTTAACAAGGGCCTTTGCAAGCCACTTCCTTGAGTGAATGGAGTTGCTGCAGAGCAGAAAGCAGAGCTGGCTCAGCCATGGCTCTGGGGAGGGAAGCAGGGCTCCTTGAACAGGAGGCTCCTACATCTCCCAGTCTCAAGCAAGGTATGTGAGTGCTCAGGGAAAGCAGGTTGGGAATGCTCTTGGTGTGCATTGGAGTGATCCAGGCAGGGATGTGATGGACTTTGACCATGTGGTGCAGCTGAGCAGTGGCTGGATCCAAAAGCCTGTCAGGCTGCTCTCCTGAGGGCAGCAGGGGGGATATTCTGGTGCTCCAGAGGCAACTTAGGAAGTTAAACTGGAGCTTATGAGGTTAAATTGTCTGTGAGGGACTTACTCAAGGTCTTCAGTCAGAGCCGAGCTGAAGGTTCATTCCCAGGTCCATGGTCCCACCACTGGAACAGGCTGCCCAGAATTGCTTGGGAATAGGTTTGGTTTTAATCATTGCACTCTTCTCCTCGCTGAGGTGCCTGGAATTTATCTCCAAAATATTTTGGAGGGGAAATGTGATCATAAAGCGAGAGCTCTGGGCTATGCGTGCTGCTTTTCAGGCTCCTAATGCCTTTGAAAGGGGGAGGTGTTACAAACCTGCCTCCTTGGGTTTCTGACAGGGAGAGTGATGTAAAAAAAGGCAACAAAACCCACCAAACCACTTTAATCCCTTCCACTGAGTTCATGTCAGCTTCAGCCTAACTCAGCCCACATTGCAGGAGCTTCGGGAGGCGTTTTATGTCTGTTAAAATGGATTTGGGTCTTTATTGCTTTCATGACTGTATTACTAACTGGGGCCAGAGCCTTGCCCTGACTGACACATGCAGTGGGTAGGCAATTCCTGCCCTTGGTGGCCTAACAAGAGATAGCTGCTGGGTGCTGGGTGAGGTTTGCTGAGCAAACCGTGTGCCCAGCCTTGTGCAGCAGGGCTGAGCCTTCAGTTCCTGTCCAGCTGCTTACACAAAACCCTGTGCTTCCTCTCCTGTATCTCTGGAGCCTCATAAGACCCTTCCTCTTCCCAGCATTTCACATTGCAGCTGCCTGGCAGGGAATTGCCCCTCCTGAGCCCGCCCTTGTTGTTTTCCCAAGCATAAGGAAAGGGTTTGAAGTTCTCTGACCCAGTGAGCTCATATCTGTCCTGTTGAGAGACGTCCTCAGCAGGGGAGGGCAATGGGCCCAGGTGAGGAGCACCCGTGTCGGGCAGGCATCGTGCCTGCCTTCACCAGGCTGATGGGAACAGACAGGGACAAAGGTAAAGCTTGTGGCATGAAAAGGCTGCTTGTTGCAGCGTTTCATGGCCAGTGAGCATGACCAGCCTTCAGGGCTAATTACCGAAGGGGAGAGAAGTATGTTCTTGTCAGCAGACCTACAGGGTTACTATTTAATGAACCAGATATGCAGGTAGCTCGTTCAGTGGCATGAGCAAGTGACTGACTTGTGTCCACAAGGATGAAGGTGTGCGTGGCAGGGTACTTCAGGTGGCTTTCAGCCCCTGGTCTTCCCTCTAATTGTACTTGGGCAAAACTCTCCAGTTGTTCCTCTCTGCATTCTCGGCTCTCCTATTCCCTTTTTCTCTGTCATGTTCCCCCTCTTCCTACCCCAGCACATCTCATTTAATCCATCCCATCCTTTCCTAGCTTTCCACCTTACTTTTCCTCCCCTTTTCCAGTTCCCGATGCTAATTGGCACTGAACGGCGGTGTCATCACTATTTCATCAGGCCAGCGCCTGCTCCCTGCTCATGGTTTGTGGAGCATGTGTGAGCCAGGAACAGCCAGCATCCTCATATGCTTGCATCAGGGTCCCCTGTGGATTGCAGTTGCTCAGCACATCTGACAAGTGTTACTTGTCCTTTTCTTGGGACTGCCCATGGAGGTGTGCAGGGGGTGCTGAGCTCAGCCAAGCCCTGGTGCTGTGCTGGCGGGGGTACAGCCAGTGTGAGGATGCCTCCATGCTGCAGGAATCCCTTTGTATCACTGTGTCATCGTATGCCCAGAAATCAGTTGCGTGTTAAGCCAGTGCCTGCTCTGGGCTCTGTGGGAGACATGACACAAAACATGGCAATTAATCAAGTGATGGTTTTTTTGCCCAAACTAGTAGGCTTGGACAGACTCAGTGGCTCTTTCTGACTCTTAAACTTGCGCTCATACTCCTAAACTGAGTTCATACAATTTACTTTATCCAGTATCACCTCTCAGACTTATCCTGACTTTGAGACTGGCCTGCTATTATTGGGGATGTCCCTTGGGGTTTTTCTGTAGGAGGTTGGCCAGGGTAGGGCAGCTTGAAAAAACACGTTTGTCTTGTATGTTCCCTGGAATTTGTGCAGTTTTCTCTGCACAGACTACACTCCATTTTTGTCCTGGGATATTAAGGAAACATATCATTGGAAAGAGCCAGCCTTCCTTTTATTCTCTGCTTTGTCTCTGAGTACTGCACAAACCACCTGATACGAGGTGCTGAAGATGTTTTGGTGTGCTTGGTCTCAGTTCAGTCTGTCACCCACAGGACGACATGGGGCTGGGATGCCCCAAAGCTGTGCTACCGCATGGATGCTCTGGGTCCCAGCCCTGTGCTCTGTGTCTCTACAGAAGGGACATGCAGTGGAAAACAGCCCTTGCTGGCTCCAGGTTCGTGTCACCCGTCCACTTGTAGTGAAGCCAGGAACATGCTTGTGCTGCTTCACACTCTCCATTTTTACCAACAGGATCTGGGCCAGGGCTCTGGCTCCACTGGTGACCTTGCGGGGGACATGGAACCACTGGCTGTCACAGCACCAGCGGGAGCAGAGGATGCAACAGCGTCGTCAGCTGAAGTGGAAGGAGAGGACAAAGCAGCAGCATTGGAAAGCCCAAAGGGAGTGGGCCCAGGTGGAAAAGGTTCTCAAGGAGCAGCAGCAATTGTGTCAGAAACATGGGAATACCCAGAGGCAGAAGTTGCTGCAGCATGTGCCCGGGCAGCAGAAAGGATTGCAGTGTCACAAGCAGCCACGGTGTTGCAATCAGCAATAGCTGAGGTAGACACCCCACAGCCCCAGGTTCCCCCAAGTGCATCCTTCCCTTATCCAGGCACACCTATACCCAGTGGCCTTGGAGGCTGCAGATCCATCACCTTCAGCCCATGGGGAGACATCTTCAATGAGGAAATATTGAAAGCACTCAAACAAAAAAATCCTTGAAATTCCTGCTGAGTTTGTGCTCTTTTCCCATCTGGTTTCCCTCTGTCTTTCAGATGAGCTCTTTTTCATGGTAGCGGGCACTTTATCACGCCTGGTGTAGTTAAGGTTACAAAGCACTCTCCATTACAGCCCGCTGGCCACATGCTCATCGTGCTCCAAAGCATTCATATTTGGGGATCAAAAAAGGTCCACGCGTGGTGTTTACTCAGCCGAGAGTTTTTATTTGACATTGGAGCAATTATGTCTTGTGCAGTTCATGCACGCGCCGAGGCGATAAACGCGCCTTTCCCCTTTGGAAAACCTGTCTGTTAACATTGACGATGTGGTGATGGATTTTCAGCAGGGCTGGGATTTGGGTTTGCCAGGGCTCGGTGCCCGCTCCGAGCACCACGTTGTCAGATGTGTTTGGCACCCAGCAGCTCCCCATTGGGTGTGAGGCCCTTGGATGTATTTGTTCCCATGTGTGGAGCTCTTTTGAAGAGCTGCCTGCCTGCAGCACCACTGAGCATCCACCTTCTGCTCGCAGAGAAATCTGGATCTCATCTCCCCAGGCTCTGGTTTCATTTTGGTTTGCAGGGTCAGCTTGTTGCTAGCACTGTTTCCTGGGCCCCAGAGCTGTCCTGACTGCATGGTGTTGCTGGAGGATAATCTTTCAACTTACCCCCTGGTTTTGGGGTCAGGAAAGGCTCTTCAGTGTGTGTTTGAGTTCCGGTGTGGTTTTATGTCTTGTGGACGTTGGCTGGGTTTAGGCACATGCCAAACAATTCTCAAAGGAGCCTGTGAATAGGGACCTTTATTTTTACTTATCAGCAGCTTGCTTTCTAGTGACTTTTCCGGCACTCATGTATTTATTCTCTTGGCTTTTCAGCTCAAAGAGAAGAGGAGCAGCATGTGGCTAAAACCAAAGGACACCACTCAGCAGCAGGAGAAGGACTGGGTGGAAGAGGGAAACGTGAAATGAAATGAAGGAGAGCCAGTGTTCTGGACCATACCTGATGGGGAGCAGGTACCCTGGCACCATGACAGCTCCTCGAGTGCAATAGGGCTGCTGGTTGTATCTCTTTTGTGACTGCCCATGCTATTGAAAATAAAGATATGCCATATTCCACACCCAGTTCAGGGCCTTTCTAAGGCCCTTGTCTCCTGGTTTTATAAAATGGCAGCTCTGCACCAAAGATAACCTAGAGTAAAGTGTGCTGGAAAACAAGCTCTTGGCATGAAACTATAGAGAAAAGAAATGCTGTAAATGTAGGGTCAAGTTTGTGTGCCTGCAGGCCAAGAGATGGTCATGGGAGTACAGCTAATGTCAGTTGGTTTCGCATCTCAACAGGGCAGGTGCAGGCACCAGTCCATCTGCTTGCTCCAGCTCTGATGGGTGTTTCTTGCCTGCATGGGAATGGTAGGTATCATCTCTTTTTTCTTATTTGCTTTCTAATTCAGCTTATTCGTCTGGAGCAGGGAATGGGAAGGTCTCTCCAGCCACACTGATAATGGTGAAGTGCAGGGCAGAAGTCATCCAGAAGAAAATGAGGAAATGAGAAACAGCATCTCCAGAATGCAGTGATGGACTTGCCAGCATGAATGACATTCCCCAGGCAGTGCAGGATGAGCTGTGAAAGAAGCTCCTGGGTTTTGAGAGGAAAAACATTATTTGTTGTTTTCTCAGCCTCTGAGGTGTAGGTAAGCCTGTGTTGTAGTAAGAGCTGGAGATGGGCACCCAGAAGCGGTGGCACGTTGGTAGCAGTTGTGGCATCGTATGGAGCCATTCTGTGTGTGAAATGTGGGAACAGACCCCTGATATAACAGGAGGGGAGGGTGATGGGGATCTATTGCCTGGTGGTGAAGGTCTCCCTCCACCTCCCCCTCGGGAACCATGTCCTTGTGTTGCAGCAAAGTCAAGGGGTTCGGTGCCAGGCCTGGGTCCTGCAGCACCCCCAGCATCCAGTGCACCTCTGCTGGCTTCTTCCTGTGTCTAGTGACAGGCTGGGGAGGAGAGAACAGCAGCGTCTGATTAAACCTCAGCCCCCCTGGCCCTAGATCTGAGGAGGCAGAGCCCGCCCTCCCTTCCCTTACCATAATTTCATTTTATTACAAAAAGAGCCCGTATTAAAAAAGCTCATGATTATGTTTTCTGTTCACCAAGACTTTTCCTGTATTCGACCTTTGGATAACCTCCAAGGCTTGCAAACATTTGAAAGGAGTAAAGGAGCTCATTTTATTGCAGGGCCTCAGCATACATTCTTTCCAGCCTATCTTTAACATCAGTTGACAAGAATTATATAATTGCAGTCTGTGATCCCTTTAAGGCTAAAATGTATTCGTTTTCCCTCAAAGAACACTTCAGGTTTCAGAGTTAAATGTAGACCTCCCCCCCCCCCCAACCGGGGTTTCTTCGTNAACATCAGTTGACAAGAATTATATAATTGCAGTCTGTGATCCCTTTAAGGCTAAAATGTATTCGTTTTCCCTCAAAGAACACTTCAGGTTTCAGAGTTAAATGTAGACCCCCCCCCCCCCCCAATCTGGGTTATTCTGTAAAAAGCTGTTTTCTCTTAAACTGGCAAATCTCATTCCACCAAGTTGCATGGGTTTATTTTTTACTGTGGTTTTAAGCTCACATGTTAACAAGGAGAAGAAATAGCCTCCAAATCCCAACCTGTGTTTCCCATTCCATTGGAAAATTAGTGGGTTACCGAGAGCACGCAGGGGGAATTATGCTCCTTAGGTGGAATCAAATAAAATTTCAACATACTGGTTTAATCAAATTAGTGTCTAATGCTAATTGATAGGCAGCCTGGAGATGGACAGGTAGCTGGATTGGATTTGATCTTGCATTTCAGAGGCATGACATAATCTGGGTCAGGAAGGAATTTCTGGTTTCCTATCGGAATGGCATCTGCCACCATGTTATAGGAAGCCACGGACATTGGATACTTGAAGAGGAGTTGGGGAATGATGCCAAGAAAGGAGTCTGAAGATAATACCTGGAATTTAAGAAATGACTTGGCTGTTGCCACAGTGACATTCCGTTTGCATTCATTCCTTGCCGTGCAGGGTCTCGCTGGTGCTTGTGCTCCTGGGGAGTTAAATAAGCTCATAAAGGTGGGAGTGTTCCTGGAAGCTTTCCATGGTGGTTATGTTTGTGTGCTGGGGCCAGTGGTGCTCGGATGCTCTGCTCAGGTCCTCCACAGTGATGCCACTGCGGTGCTCCGAGCGCATCCATGGTGCTCCTCGAATGTGGAGCGGGAAGTTCAAAGAAGCTGCAGTAACCCCTCACCCCTTCATCACTTCTGGACAGTGGGAGATGAAGGGAGCAGCAGCCTGGTCATGGGTATTCGCATGCAGGAAGGGAAGTTAAATTTGTCTGGTAAATTGGCTATTAGGAGTGATTTAGCTGAAGCTGGAGAGGAGACTGGGCTCAATGGGCCAATTGTCTGCCCTGGTACAGCGAAGGAGCCGGGTGGAGCTGAGACCAAGGGGTTTTGGGGTTGTCCTTAGTTCTGCCATGGACTCACCCCAGACCTGGGTTTTCTTACTAGGAAGGAGGACAGCGGCAGCCGGCGTGCTGCCTCCGTGCTCTTTCATCTGAGCACTTGAGGAAGTGCAAACTTTTATTCCAAATAACGTTTGCAGTAAAAACGGGTCCCTTCTTCAAATATTTGGTTAATCTAACACTGATTGCCCCCATTCCCTAAGGGGAGGAGGGGGCAGGGGCAGCATTCCTGGTTTTATAGAGGGGCAGGTTTGAAAGGGCTGTAAATGCATGTGGTGGGGGTTGGATACAATAACCTCAGAGAGAGGAGCCAGTAACAGAATCCTTTTAATGAACTACAAGCCCACAGTTTATAAACTTGGACACAGATTACGCTTCTGCCTGGTGTATAAAAATAACCGTGTTCGGCTGCCTTTGTGGCCAAAGGATCTTATAACCTGTTAAGTTTTCACTGCCTGTTTTTCCTAGCAGAGGCAGGACCTGTGTAAGACCCTGCATTGCACTGAAAGGGAAAATCTCCGGCCCGTTAAGCTGTTCCCTGCCTTTGGTAGCCTCTCTGTATCAGGATTCACATTCTTGTTTCCGTTTCAAACGGGAGACTAGTTTACAAGGCGAGTTCCTCCTTGGAGATCACAAGAGGCTTTCTTTCCCCTTTCTTTTTCTGAGAGGAAGGATTAGGTCACCAGTAATACCGTTTGCTCTTTATTTTTTCTCCTCTGGCTAATCTGCTCTCCAAGATGTCCATGTTACAAGAGAAATAAAAGACTTTAAGTGGGAGCGGGATTTCTTCCCCTCACCTCCGCACTCCAGCCAAGAAGGGTGATTTGCAGAAATCGCTGCATGGAAAAGCCCTAAACCCGAATTTAAGATGCTTTATAAGACAAAGCTGAAAAATAGCAGAGCAGCAGGTGCCATCTCCTTACCTCGCAGGGCATGTTCTACCTGCATTTAAGCAGGCTGCTGGATGATGATTATGGATACGGCTGCAGTATATCCGGGTGTATTGTACCTGCACGCACAGCTTTGTGCAGTCCCTCACCTGCAATCAGGAGGCTTATCATCATTCAAAGACCCTTGTTTTCTGTTATCTTCATGTATTGTATGTGGTGCAAGCATTCATTTGAAGATGTGCTGTTTGAGCCTGGCACCCTTCCTGGTCACTGTGCTCTGTACAGTGCTTGGCTTCACTGAAGGGGAGGATTTGTGCGAACACCATCTCCTCTATGCGGAAAGTGTTGGGACCTTAAACAAAATTACTTTGGTCAGAGCACACTGAGCATGAACAGATTATTGCCTTAGTGAAATCCATATTGTTGCTGTTCAAATACCAAGTCCTGGTACCTGCTTTTGGTGAGGCACAAGGATTTTGCAGCAGTAAGTATGAATCTGCATTGGGTAGTGTGTACCTAGCACAGGAACAGCTTGTTCATACTGGTCACATTACATTTGGCAACTGACGTTTAAAGAGCCAGGTCTGTCTGGATTTAAATCAGCCCAGCTCTGCTGAACTCTGTGCCAGGCTTTGCCAACCAAGGCTCTGCCACTCTGACGTTTTCAGCTACTTTTGTCAGTCCTTTCTTCCCAAAGAGTTTTAAAAATGCAATTAAATGGGCAGTAATACCCAGCAGCTAGGCATAAAAAGCTGTTTATCTCAGGATATCAAAGTACTTGACAAAGGTGGGTAATTCTCACAGTGCCCTTTTTCTGCAGGGTGGGATGCTGGCACGTAGAGACAGCGAGCGGTTTATCTGAGGAGCAGAGGTAGTAATTAAAACTTGGGTCTCATGACACCCAACTCTGTACTGTAACCACCAGACAAACTGCCTCCCCGAGCCATATCTCCTCTCTATCTCCCTACATATGCACAATAAAGCCTTTGTAGTATATGCTGTACACTTGCTATTGATAGTTGTATCAGCTGAAAGATAATGCTTGCTCTCCTCACCGGCTGTGAGTGTGCTCCGTGCAACCTCAATTATCTGAACAGAATAGGGGAGAGGGGGGAGAATTTGGGATAATTGAGGTTTCAAATAATTGAAAAGAGGTTTTGGTGTCATTAACAGGCACAGTGGGGACACAGCATGTTTTGGAGAGCAGGTTTGGATAACTGGTGTCGAACTGTGCCGTCGGTTAATAATCACCATGCTATGGGTTTGGTTTTCTTTGATTCTGCAAGGAGGGGTGTCTCTTCCCTTCTCTGTTCTGGAGGTAGAAAAGGATAAATGTGTTTCAGATGTGTGTTGTTTGTGTCCCTTTAAGGTTGATGGAGATCAACGGCCATCCTGCTGGTTAATGGAAAGGCGCTTATAGACGCCTATATGGGGAGGTTAAACCCACCCCACAACGGGCATTGCAAAGCCCAGATGGTGGCTGGGGGTGGGCTCTGTGGGTGGCTCAATGTCTGCAGAGAGGTAGGACCAGGGAGCATCTGAAATATAATTTCCCTATAAAGTGTGGGATTTCAGCTGTTAACGTGCTCCATGCAGGCAAACAAATGCACGGTTACTGCAGAGACACGTTCGTTTATGAAGATAAAACATGACCCGCAGGACCTGCTTGCAGCATCTTTACAGTGAGAGCTGACCTCCCTATGATGGAAACCTTGACTAGAGCGACTCTGTAATAACTTTCACATTGCTACCCATCCCTGCCTACATTCTGTGCAGACTCGTTTGTTTCTAAACAACAAACAACAGCATAAAAATATGGGATGAAGTTTGCAAAGTGTAGCACAGAGCATCCCTGGTCCTGTCCAGCTTCTGCTGCGCCACACGCTCTCACCACAGCTTGTGTTTTCAGACCAGGTCTGTCCTCTGCCTCCCACCAGATGCAGAAATGAAGAGCAGCCTCTGCTCTTGAAGCCGTGATGAGCTAACGGATGGGTGCAGGTAAGGCTGGCAGACCTTCAGGAAGGGATCACCTTGGTTTGGTTTTAATGAAGTGCAGTATTAGGTAAAGGATGGCTCTTCACATCAGCCTCATGGTTCATCCTGAAGCATCAATCTACTCTGAGACTGCAGCAGTTACTTGCCTTCATCAGAGAACCCCACACATGTGCTCAGATTAGCATCAAAACCACAGTTTGATTTGTATTTCTCAGCTATTACCTATGAGACAGGATATGTTGGTACCTGGGAGCTGATGTCTGACTTCTTTTCTGAACAGACCAGTCCAATCTTAGTTGCCTTAAACAGGGGAGGTTTAGATTGGATATAAGGAAGAAATTCTTCCCTGTTAGGGTGGCGAGGCACTGGAATGGGCTGCCCAGTGAAGCTGTGAATGCTCCATCCCTGGCAGTGTTCAAGGCCAGGTTGGACAGAGCCTTGGGTGCCATGGTTTAGTGTGGGGTGTCCCTGCCCATGGCAGGGGGGTTGGAACTGGATGATCTTAAGCTCCTTTCCAATCCAAACTATTCTATGATTCTATGATCTTAACTTTTCCCCTGCAAGTCCACAGTGCCTGAACTCATCAGCTACTTTAAAAGCCTGAAGAAAAATACCTATTTTCTTGTGTGTTTCAATGCTAATCCCAATATGCCTGTTTGTGCAGAAAACGTGCGTGTTTATTATCTTCACTGCAGCCTGGATGTACGCTCACGTAATTCTCTTTAGGCAGCACTCTGGATATGTGTATTTATGAGGGCTTCAGTGGAAACAGGACTGACCCCAGCATTTTATGCATTATTAGGAGGAGCAACAGTTCACCCTTGAAAATGACTATATTTGGAAATCTGAGTCCAAACTCGCCCTGGTTTAACTTAATTTGGTGGNTGGGTGCCATGGTTTAGTGTGGGGTGTCCCTGCCCATGGCAGGGGGGTTGGAACTGGATGATCTTAAGCTCCTTTCCAATCCAAACTATTCTATGATTCTATGATCTTAACTTTTCCCCTGCAAGTCCACAGTGCCTGAACTCATCAGCTACTTTAAAAGCCTGAAGAAAAATACCTATTTTCTTGTGTGTTTCAATGCTAATCCCAATATGCCTGTTTGTGCAGAAAACGTGCGTGTTTATTATCTTCACTGCAGCCTGGATGTACGCTCACGTAATTCTCTTTAGGCAGCACTCTGGATATGTGTATTTATGAGGGCTTCAGTGGAAACAGGACTGACCCCAGCATTTTATGCATTATTAGGAGGAGCAACAGTTCACCCTTGAAAATGACTATATTTGGAAATCTGAGTCCAAACTCGCCCTGGTTTAACTTAATTTGGTGGCTTTTCTCCAGATTTTCATAACCAGGGGACGTGAGGGCAGGAACGAGGGGGGCATTGGAGCTCCTTGCAGGTGAGCGCTTGTGCAGACACTGTGCTGCATAGGACCAGGGCCGACTGCACCAACACACGGGGCTCTCACAGTCCCAGTTTTGAGCCTCTCCTCTTGCTAAGCCCTTTTTTCCCACCATTTTGGTCATCACAAGTCCCATTTATTATCTTTTATAAGCATCTTACCAGCGGCTTTTGTGGTAATCCTGTGCTCCCTCTTCCCTCTTTGCCTCCATCCTGTTCTGAGATCATTCTGTAGCACATAAAGTAGTGAGGAAAAGCACCAAGGGCCCATGATGATGCTGGGATATTTGCTCAGCAGTTCCATAGCAAGTTTCCAAGGGCTGTATGGGGAAGTGATGCTGTGAACGAGAGCTGTTCTTGCCATTACCACGTTATTTGGAGGTAGGGGGCCGTGGTATCAGCAGTTTAAGTTGGTTCACTGAGCGGTATGTTTGTGATGTACTCTGTGCCGTGTGCCTAGTGGGGCTGCAAGGGACCAAAGAAGAAAATAAGGGGGAGGAAGAAGAGGAGGATAAAACGAAGAGGAGGAGGAGAAGGAAGAAGAGGGGGGAAAAGAGGAAGAAGAAAAGGAAGAAGAGGAAAAAGTATCGGCGGGTCCCGGGGGATGTGATAGTCCGAGTACTCGATCATTCCCAGATAGAAACGTGTGTAAGAGCGGATTTGGCTTTCCCGAGCAGGCAGCAGCTGCCGGGGCGCTGGGGCCGATAGAGGGCAGCAGCCTCCTGCCGCTAGCGCTGCCTGCGCGGGCAGGACGGGCAGCGGCACCGCGGACCCGCTCCCCGGTGTCACCGCTCAGCCCCTTTCCCCCGCACAGGGAAGGGCAGCCCCGTTCCTGTGTGCTCCTGATGGCAGCAGCCATAAGGAGGGGTTTGGTTTGGGGCTTGCGAGTGCAGCTGAAGGGGGAAGGGGGAGCGGGGTGCTTCTGGCACAGTTTACTCAGATAACTCTCCCCATAACGTACAAAACCTCCTCAAACCCTCACCCCAACGTTGTGTTGTGCAGAAATACCCCCTGAAGAGCAGCCGAGTAAAGGCAAGCATGGAATGTGTAAGTTCCTGTAAAGGTAGCTTTTTATTTGCGCGGGGGTACGTGTGAAACCCAAGATGATATATCGTGTTATACTTAGATCTTTGCTTCAAGATATAGCTGTGGGTAAACTACACGATGGATAGTCTTTTAGTTGTTATTTCAGCACCTTTTACTCTCCTACTTTCAATACACATTCAGTATTTAAGCCTGTGATTATTACTTTTTCCAACTCTCTCTCTGCCTGCTAACAAAATCCTTTCAAAACCAAAGAAAACCCAGTCTAAAACGTTTTGGATCCCATGTGGATTTGTTACTCCATAGCCGGTAACACCGGTGCCCAGCTCTGAACTTTACAGGCAAGTGCAAGGGCGAGCTGCTTGCCCTGGCAGGTCTGCAGCCAAACACACACAGAGCAATGGTTCCCTATGGGCGCTGCTCCTCGGAGCCACAATTTCTGTTCATCTTAAACACACTTTATTGCACCTCCACTGCAGTTTGTTCTGAGGACAGCAAACAGAATCCTCACCCGCTCCAGAGGAATCCCCCTCCTGGCTCCCAGTGTGAAGCCGTGGTTGCCGTTCTGCTGCTCTGATTTGTTGACTTCGATAGGTTTTAATTATTATTCCCATTCGCTCTTGCTCAAGTTGTGGGAGCAGCTTCCCCCATCCCAGCAGCCGTTGTTCTTATCCCACCTTAGGCGGTTTCCATCGCTGTTCTTAGGGTCCGTGTTTGCAGCAGGGTGAATACATGGCTCATCATTTCGGTGGGGCTCTTGGGCTTCACTTCAGAGTGAAGGAGCCAAGAGAGAGGCTGGGGTGTTAGATAGGGGCAGATTCTTTAATGCACTGAAAACATTCTTGTGGGTAGTTGGTGCTCTGGGAGCTTTTTGTGCTGCTTTTTGATGATGGTTTGAACTATTGCCGAAACTGAAAGTAGTTGCTTTTCCTATGTTTTGACAGCAGCTTCTAGTAAATGGAAGCTCTTCCTGGTGTTTGGAAAATCACTGTATTGGATACACATCGAGCAGCAAGCACAATTCTTTTTGAGGTTGTTGTGTATTGTGAAGTTTCAGTGTTTTACAGGTTATAAAAGGACGTGCAAGTCCTCGACTCTTGTGTTCGCTTTAAACAATGAAGTCTTTGCTGGGGACCTGTGTTCCTTAGTAAATGCAGCACAGATCAATAAACGAAGCCTGCCTGTGGCAGAGCTGACGAAGCCATTGTGTAAAAGGGGACTCTGTGCAAGTATCTGATTTTTCTGGGCTTTTTATTTGCTTGGTTTCAGGCAAAGGAGTGCCACTCAGAGCAAGTAACGTGTTTTCTTTCTTTTTTCCTACAGAAATAATAATAACCTAACTGCGTAAGCAACACCGAAAACTTTAGCACTGAACCTTAATCTTGCAGGATTAGTTGCCATCAACTTTACTGACTCCAGTCACCAGGAGTAAAGGCCACAGCAGAAATCTCACACAGGAGAACATATTCTTTGCCCTGGAATCCTCGTTATCTTCTGTGATGCAGGTATAAAGACTTGTTTCATTCCTGATGCACAAGTTCCTGCCTCTCTCACTCTGGCAGGGTTTTGCCAGGGCAAACGTACTCTGGCTTGCACCGTCTGTAACCTCAGTTGGAGCAAATTTGAGCCCTTCAGCTCTGACGGGAGCCTGTTTGATCTAGTCCTTGATTGCCAAGTGGTATCAGGCAGGGGGCTGAGCACAGAAACGTGACCACCACCGCTCTGCTGTTTGCTGCATTATCTGCAGCACCCTCCTTATTCCAGAAACTTTTCTTCCCGCCTGGAACGTTTTGCTGCAGCAAATGAAGAAGAGAAGGGGGAAAAAAGAATTGAAGAGACCTTCATTTGGTGGCATAGAAAATTTGCATAAAATATCGCTCTAAGCATTGAAGGATCTTATTACATAGGGTTTTGATGATAATCTTTGTTGAAATAATATTTAACACATGCTGCACTTTTAATTAAGTATCTGAATAATCTCAAATTAATACCAGAGGTTTAGAAATAAGTTTTCATTTTAGTGAACTGTAACATAATAGCAAGCTGCACGGCAGCCCCTTCCTTTACCCTTTGATTTAATTAAATGCCCTTCTGCGTGCTTCTTCTCACTTCAGAAATGCACATAAAGAAATCAGAGCCAGACGTTTTAGTTAGGATTTTGCCACTTTCCTTCTCCCTGCATTTTGACTTATTTATTTGCCTTGCTTCCTCTGGGGGTTTGACAAAGGTGTTTCTTTGGGGATCGGCTTGTCTGGGGCTTCACAAACTGGCCTGTGTGTTGAAAAGGGGGAATTACATCCCGTCGTCGCGTTAGGGCTGGTGTTTTGGTGCTGTCTGGTGTTGTGGTTGCTGTTTGGAGGCAGCAGGCTGTGGCAGGGAGTGTTGTTTCGTTCATGTGTGTGTGTTCATGGCGAGGAGGATGCAGCCTGTTAAATCCCGTGGCGACACGCCGGAGTGTGTTCTGCTCCTGGAGTTTGATTATAAGGTAAAAAGGGGCTTAGCAGTGTAATGGTTTCAGAGAGCAATCAAAGCATTGCAAATAAATTCACGTTTATTCTATTTATTTTTTCAAGTTAAAAAGGCCTGATCCAGCCAATTTGTTTGCCTTCCAGTTCGGCGTGTTTGACAACCGCCACTTCATTATTCCATCTTAAGGAATTCTGCTCACCAAGGGAGAGGGGGGAAATAAAAGCCCTCGCTCAGAGCCACGTCGGGGAAGCGGCTTTGCCGAAGGCACCGTGCTCGGCCAGCGGGTGCGGGCTGGGGGGAGGCTGCTCACCGCCTCTATGGAAATACATTCCCAGTTTGGATGTGAGGCAGGCTGGCTTTGAAGGCTTTCTGTTAGATTTCCCCCTTTATCCTTTACCATCTATCATTGTAAAGGAGACATATATAACCGCTGCACTTTGTATATTAAGGGGAGCTGCCTGCTTTTTTCCCTTTGCTGAGATAATGACGCTGAGGGTTGTTGACTGCTGTTATCTCTGATGACAGCCTTATCTGCATGGCTCTGATTCCTGCTCCCTGAGTTGGATATATCCAGTTCTTCAGAGTGACCACTGCTCCCATTATGACTGGGCAGGCTGGAAAGCAAATAGGCACAGTAGAGTTCTTAACCGGTTGTGCTGTTTGCTGTGTTCCCTCCTGCCAAAATACAAAGTATTGAAGGGAGGTGAGGAGAAATGAGAGCCTTAAAATAAGGTTGGATAAAAGGCAAATGCTCCCAGCTTCCCTCAGAGAGCCTCTGGTAGGGACAAAAATCCCTGATAACCAATTGTTGAATGGTGTTGGTGTGTGTCTCAGCTTTTCCCCACCACAGGGACCCCTTGCTAATGGAGCTGGGAATGATATTTACACAGCGGAGGGACTGTTATACCCTCCTGGCTGCACCAGATCAGAATCCTGGAGTTTAATTCCCCTAAACACAATAACCTGCAGTTACCAGGCTAGCGCTCACTGCACTCCAAGCTCTGCTGCCTTGGCACGCTGTGTGCCCATCCCACAGAGATCTCGGAGCAAATTTCACATGTTTATGAATTTAGCTCCTTAACACTCTTCAGAAACAGCCTCGTTGGACTGCTGCAGAAAGGGAGATGCAGAGATCCCGTGTGCATTGACTGGGATGCAGCCAGCTGTGATGTCCAGGTCTCCGAGCCCCTACCCATCAGTCCCATCCCCTCACCTGGGTTTGACCATAACAACCCTTAAAAACGGACAACCCAACCCGTTTTCCACCACGTGGATGTCTCCAAACCCCTCTGTATTCAAAGCACCTCTCGGTGCAAAAACTCCTGCATGATTCCACCCTAAAGCAGTACTGAGCTGGTGGGGAGAGCCACAGAGCTCCGTGCTCTGCCTCATCTTCTCTGTGGGATCATCTGCCCTTTCTCAAATATACAGGGGGCTATGAGGAGCTTTTTCCTCACTGCCATAATTTGTAATATAGGTTTCAATGGAAACACTTGGACCAATCTTACTGATGCACAATCCAGCCTGTTTTGATGGGGTTGCACCTCTTCTGCCAGTTCCCTGCAAGCCAGGCTTGCCTAAGCTGCACTTGGAGCCTACCGAGGTTTGCTCCCAAGCCAGTGTTACTGGGAAGACACTGAACTATGCTGACGCTTCTTTTTGCTCCCTATTTAAAACATGTTGTACTGGAAACTGCAGCAGGGGAGGAGGGGGAAGATACTGGGTTTGCCCTCAAAGTTTACAGGGATGTTTGTTTTTCCAATGCTTCAGAAGGCAAAGCCAGACGTTTTTTAGTAAAGAGGAACAGTTATTGATTAAAAAACCCACCAGATCGGTACTGAAAAATTGCTCTAAATTCCTTTGGGAGGGTTGAAGATGCAGTGATGTAGAACTGAGAATCTTCTGTTTGAAAAACGTTTTTATTTGACAAGCCTTTTTTGTCATGTAAGAAGTTTGTTGGTTGTTCTCTCTGCACTCCCAGTAGGGTTTTGTGCAGTGCAATGTGGGACAACCGAGGGCTCCTTCTGTGTTTTTCTTGTGGCTAAAGTACAGACTGAGACATAAACCATACAAATCTGTGAATGTTCAGTTCAGGTTGTAGGAAATCTCTTTAAGATATCATTAAATCAGCAGCAAATTCAGTCGCAGACCACAGTGTGGAATATTCTTACACACACTGTCTGAAGAGGAGTTTGGGTATTAATAACGTGTCTGGTTTTTCCCCTCTAGTGCTTCCAGCTGGTCTAATAAAAGGGAATACCTCACTCTGCGGATCTTGCTTTGCTGTTGTACGTGAGGGTGGAATAGGTCAAATGCATAACTCTTATTTTCCAAAGTTATGAAGGACCGAAAGGGGTGAGGACGGGATCTCACTGTGGCAAGATGGGGATCACAGACTTGGATATAACATTTCCTTTTACCTGGGTCTGTCTAGGGCTGTAGCTTGAACCCAGTGGCTTGGAGGCTTCAGAGGCTGACCCCAGGAGGTGGCCGGGACACCCATGTTCTGGCTCCATGCTCAGTCACCAGCACTGCATCCCTTCCCCATTGGAGTCTCATGGGATGTGCTGGTATCATGGAGAGTGCCTGCCCAGGCTGAGCAGCCCTGTAAGTAGCACAAACCCCTGTGCTCAAGATGGACACCATCTCTGCTGGGATTTTAACCCAAGCTCGCAGGCAGAGCAGCAGTCTGGTCACTTGAGCACACCATTGCACAGCCCTGGGTTGATAAGGGTGGTTCAGTTCCAGCATCTGCAGCATGGAAACTTCCCCCCCTTTCCCCCCCTTCCCCNTCCAACCCCCCCATTTCTTTGTTGTGATTCCCTCACCCAGCACATCCTTGAGTTTGAACAAGGTTATTTCTCTGTACCATTTCCAGCCAGGCAGCACAGCACCACAGTGGGTCCTTCCCCACACCACAGCCCCATGATGGGAGGACGTTTCCCATGTGCTCAGGGTGCAGTGGGAGCAGGTTTTGTGCATTGGCAAGAATTATCTGTGGCTGTGGGACCATGTTCTGCCAGGAGCCCACATCTCCTGAGCACTGATTACACAGCCCTTTGAGGTCCTCTCTTCCCAGCTGTGAGTTGGAGATACCCTTCTTAACCCACGCCATCACTTTGGTTCACTGCAGCTTGCAAAGTGCTTCTGGATCCACAGATGGGAGGCACTACAGAAGTGACAAAGATGATTAATAACAGGGTTATTAACCAATGCCATGGGTCAAACCTGCACCAGTTCCCAAGTTTGTGCTTGACACGGAGGTCAGTGTCATGAATGATTCCCCGTGGGGCCGGGAAGTGAACTTGATGCTTGGCTGTAGAGCCAGGATAGGCAAAAATCAGGTTAAACAGATTTGGCCTGCCCCTGATAAGAATGTTTCTGAGGGAATAAGGTGTTTCCTATGATGTTGCTGGGGTATGAACCCCTCTCCCAGGTGAGCTGTGAGTGGTCTCACACCGGTGCAGTTGCTTTGCAAGCTGCTTTATTGAAACTTCTGTGGTTTGAGGGGCTGTGGATGCATTTAAGAGACCTCTGGTCTTGGGCAGGCAGCAAAGTGTGCGCTTGTGCGGGGGGAAGCGCTGCTCTGCTGAAGCATGGTTTCCATTTAAGCATTCAGAGGGTTCCTAGCCCTGGCCTGCCTGTGTTTATCTGTGCCAAGTGTGAATGGGAATTGGAAAACGGGGAAGAGAGAATGGCTGCTTTTTAAAAAGCTAATTTAAAAGCAGGCGCAGCCTTCTGTAAAGATGATTCTGATTGTCCAGAGCTCTTTTAAAGGGACAAGGTTAAATGCGTTTGTATCGAGAATGTGGGATTAGACACGCGCCCAAAATGAACAACAGCATCTTTATTTATTTCATACTTAAATGGCCAGGAGTGTCAGTCAGTTCCTGATGATTCGGGAATGCAAGGGGATTTTCTGTATTGTTTTTTTATGTCATAAAGCTCTTTATCTCTGGCTTTGTAGATCAGCTATTCCTACATGCCACCAACCTTCTTCTGACCACTATCCTTGCGTAACCAGAGAGGAAAATATGCGTTGACTGTAAATGGTACCGTCAGTTGGAAGCTACAGGTAAAATACTTGTGAGCTTATTCTCATTGTGCTCTGATTTAACAGTATAAACTGCCTCACGTGGGAAGGGCTGACATTCACACCACTATTCCATACAAGATCCGAAATGACTGAGGGTTTAGAACAACCCTGTGAAGCAGGGAATTGCTGATTTATTTACCAAGTGCTGATGCTTTGATAAAACATATGAACAGCCCCAGTTCAGGCTGATTGCAGTCTATGTGCAGCGCCGTGTCTGGAGCAGGTCTGCCTTTTCCTGTGTATTTTTACTGTGTGATTTTAGTCTTGGCTGTGTCTGCTCACTGCCATTGTAAAAGGAAGAAATCACCATCATTTGAAGAGGAAAACCTGAGAGTTTCTTTTTTATCAGCTTTCTAAGGGGAAATTGAGGCAGGGGAAGGTCTTGGGGGTTTGTGGGTGAGGGAAGGTGGTGAAACAGTGGAGGAATTGGGGAGAGAGCCTGGGGCTCCCGTGATATGGCAAGAGATATCCCTGGTGCACAGGAGACCAGCCCAAAGGATCTTCACTTGATGGAGCTTGCTCACACACATCAGCAGCACTTTACACTCTTGGCCCAGGAAGCTGAGGGCTGGAAGAAGCCTGTGCCTCTTGAGCTGGGATTTGGTAGCTTGGGCTCTGGTGGAGCAAGAGGCTCCCGGCTCTGTTTGGTTCTCAGAAAACAAAGAAGAATGGCTGGAAGCAACTTAAAATTCCCTTTGGATGAGCACAGCCCAAACTTCAAGGGCTGTCCATGGGCGTTCTGCAAAAGGAGGCTCAGATCTTAACCTTAAACGCTTAAACCGGTGTCCAGAAAGATATTTCCCATCAGTGGAGTCTCTTCCTTTAAATACACACACACACATATATATGTATAGTAATTCCAGCTTGTCACAGGCTGTCTGCCTCGTCTCAGCTCTTCGGCTTTCCCCTCCCACCTTTATTTTGGTAGTGTCATCTCCAGATCCTCTTACCTTTCTGGAGCAAACGCAGTCTCCTGCTTACGTAGCTGTGGCCAGGCCCTCACTGCAGCCAAGCAGCATGTCACTGTGTGAGCTGGCCTGAGCTGTGTTGAGTCACGCAGCCAAGCATCCTGCTGCTGCATTTATTGCTGGGAGAAGAGCAAAAGTGAATACCCAGCACAAGGGACGTTCTGCCTTATGTGCCCCATAGGCTTAATTAGCAGGCAGACTTTAGTTCACTGCTGTTCCTTAGAATCAAAACCACTAACAAGCAAATGATGTAAAGAAGGGTAGAAATGTTGTGTTCATGGTTTGTTACTGTTTATATAGTACAGAAGTTGGGTAAGGCACTCCAAAGGTATTTAACAGGCATGATGGAGCAAAATACTGGACCTAATTAATTTAGATGGAGTTTTAGTGTTGATTTTAGTAGAGTCGAGATTGCCTTTTCCCAAGGCATTCCTGCTTTAAGGGTAATTCTTGCCTGGAACACAGAGTCAACAGGCAATGGGATGGGTCTGGATCTGCTGGGCAAGGTCTTGGCCTGGAGGAGCCCCATATGGTGAGAATGAGCCCTAAACCCTGCAGAGCTCGTCTGCCTGGGGTGCTCCTCTGTGGTGAGGGCAAGCCCCAATGGACCAGACTGGTTAGTGCTGGTTAAACACTTGTTATTCATACTGTGGGAAACGTCCTCCTACAACCTGGATGTAAATTTTCTCTACATTCCTACTTCTTTCTTTGTTCCAGGTTCAATCTTGGCAGTGAATATTCCAGGATTCCTGCTCAGAAGAGACTGGAATGACTCCGCTTTCCGCAAATCCTCAGGTTGAGTCACTAAAAATGTGTTATTTCCTTGCTGCGGTGGCGTCCAGGACTGAGAGGTTGCAATACAACACATCAGCCAAAACGATGACCTTGGCTGGCAAGCAAGAAGGGTTTTGAAAGGTCGATTGAATTGTTGGAGGGTATTTGAAAGCATAAGGGCACTCAAAAGCTGCATTTCCAGCTATGAAGGCTGGATACTCTTTCTTCCGCCTGAGGAATGTGAGGTTGTTTGTGCTGCTCACCTTAAAACGCCTGTCTGAAGTACTTGGATGGTGAAGCTCCTCTTCCGAACTCATCTGTGCTCCTCTGGAAGGAGCATCTAGAGACCAACCTGCCAACATTAGGCACTCGGTCACAGTTTGTGCTGGAACCTCTCAGTTTCATCTCATTGGTTGCCCCTGGGAGCTAAAACTGAAGCCACAGGGAAAACCTTGTGTATTATAAGCTTCATGTTGACAACACAAGAGCTGGCAGGGCTGTGGGCTTGTGCTCTCAAGCCAGCTATGGAAGGCCAGGTGTGGGAGAGGGGGCCCAGCAGAGCTGTTTCCTGGAACAGGGGAAATACTGCAGCAACTGTTCTAGGACTGGAACTGTGATTTTTGCACCAGCCCCTTTGGCTGCATTCTTGCCCTTGTCTGGCTCCTGTGTCTGTCTGTGCCAACACATTTCGCTGGCATTTGCTGTTGATTTGACACGGGTGAGCATCGACCCCTTCCCCAGGACTGAGAGGGAGCTCCGTTTATGCAGCTAAGATCCATCTCATGTGCCCATGTGGCCCCTGATCACAGCTGAGCAGTGCAGCAACAGCTACAGTACAAGTGAGAATGGGAGATAGCCTTGAATAAACATGAAGGAACCACAGTTCCCCCATAGGTGTTCTATAGCTATAAAAGATGGTGAGATTTGTTGCACCAATTACTCCTCCCAAGCTGTGCGATCTATTCTCCTATTTCATTACTGCTATGAGCATGCTCATTCCTGAGGTTCCTGATCTGTTACTGCAGGCTGCTGCCTTCTGTGCTCATGCGAGTGAGTGCTACAGCTGAAACTAGCTCTTCAAGTGGGATCTGGATCCAAATCCAGAGAGGTCCTAGGACAGCCCTGTTTAGTGGTGGGCTTGCCTGGTGCTCAGTTAACAGCTGAGCTCCACGGTCTTTAAGGTCTTTTCCAACCTAAATGGTTCCATGATTCTATACCTCTCACTCAAGCTGTTCTCTTACATCTACAAGTTTACCTGCTGGAGTTCATCTTAAGCTCAGCAAGAGCTGTTGACTGGGAATGGAGAGAACCTAACAGCCAAGTCTTACAGTGCCCAAATCTCTCCTTCATTGTTTTGACATTACTATCTGCTTTTCCCTTCCAGAATTGAATGGCTGCTCATGGAGCACAGTGACCTGCTCTGGAGGGCTCTCCCAGGCCTGTGGTTTCATGCTCTGCAACCTCATCCAGGACAACTGCCTTTGGGGTTTCCTTTCCAGCCTGTCTGCCACAGAGTGCTTTGGAGCAGGTGCATTTCTATAGCACAGGGCTGAGCATGGGGAGCTGAGCAGAGCGTGTGATGGAGGGCATCCTGTGCAGAGGCTGTCCCCATGCACTGCTCCCCAGCCCCACACCAGCACTTCCTGGTATGTTACATTTGCATAATGTACATAAATTAGAATAGGTCTTGAGCAATTACATTGGCATCAGCGTGTCTTTTTCCCCAGCCAAGCAGCAAAGTCACCATGTCTCCTGTTGTGGAGCATGCCAACACCTTAACTATGCTCCTGCCAACATCCAACACAAATCAACCCTTATCCAGCCCTCCCCTGTCCTTCTGGAGGTTGCAGTCCTGGAATCCCATCCCGTTCTTTGGTAATCCAGGGCGTTATTTACTTGCTCGCAGGTACAGTTAACATAGTAAGATGGGATGTGTCTCGGAGCCTTTCTGCTCTGAGACTTCTCCTGCAAGTGATACACAGTTGGTCTCGGCTTCCTTAGAGCATCACGTAGCAGATAGAGCAGTACACTTGATCTCGCTGTGTGGGCTTATGGTAAGCCACTGCTTGAGCTTGTAGGATCTGCTCTTCTTTCCACTGTGAGTATTCCTGAACATGTGCTGTGATGAGACACCCCCCCCCCTCCATGACTTTAGGACTAGGCTGCCCAGGTCAGCCCAGCACATGGTGTTTGGGAGGTGACAGTCCAACTGCTGACTGCCACCGAACATCTTAGACCATTGATCATTTGGGCTTGAAGAACAGATGTTCCTTCAAGGAACAGCCAAGTTGGGAGGTAAAGCTGCAAGGTGGCTGGAGCTTTGGAGAACCTCTTATCTGGCTCCAGCACTTTAGTAGGAGAACTTAACTAAGTGTCTGCTGTTTAGGCAAGAGGGTTTGTACTTAACCCAACTAAGCTGAGAATGTTCCATGCACCATCCAGCCCTTGCTTCTTTTGGTTTTCTTGAATCAGCCATAAAGGAGGGGGAAACATTCGTATGAATTTGAAGCGTGTGCATGAGGCTTAGAACATATTTTGGAAGCAACTTTCTGAAATACTGAAACATTTCTGACAGGTTTCCACATGAACCTTAGGAAAAGCATCTGGGAATTGTTTGGGTGTGAGATGCAGCTGGGATTTGTTGCCCCTCCAAGGAGAGGAGAGCACTGCCGTGGTTTGATGGCACTGCTGTGGTTTGGTGGCACTGCCTTGGTTTGCTGGTGCAGGTCAAGGCTCCCATCCTGGCTGTTCTAAGCCAAGCAGACCAGGCAAGTACTCATCAGGGAAATGAGAGCTTTGAGCCTGTGTGCAAGGGCAGGAAGCCAGCCCTTGCCAAGGGATTCAGGGCTGGGCCTCTGCTCCTGCTGCCATCCTTGAGGCATGGGCATGTCCCTGTTGTCTCCTGCAGCAAAGGGGTTGGCATCAGAGTGCATCACAGCCTGTGGAAAAGCTTGTGACTTGTGCTTGGTGGCTTGAGGACTGACTGGAGGGCTCTAGAAGACTTTTTACTTCTCAAAGGGCTTTCACTTCCCAGCAGGGTGAGAAGAGAGCAGCGAGGCATTAACCGAGGGGGTTTAGAGGATTGGGGAGGATTTGGTGGCGGTTTCTCTGGGCGAGGAACGTGGCTTTCAAAGCTCGCACGCTCCCCATTGTACCAGGAGGATAAAGCGGGGTGGCCGGAGGGACCTGGGGCTGGGGGTCTGCTCAGCTCCAGCACAGAGGGAGCCCAGCCCCAGCGGGTGCCCTAGCAGCAGCCCTCCCCCCCCCCCCTCCCCCCCCCCCCCCCTTTTGAGC